>WYDI02017060.1:0-43875 GCA_009867235.2 Psittacus erithacus
GAATGGGTTGCCCAGGGAAGTTGTGAATGCTCCATCCCTGGCAGTGTTCAAGGCCAGGATGGACAGAGCCTTGGGTGACATGGTTTAGTGTGAGGTGTCCCTGTCCTTGGCAGGGGGGCTGGAACTGGATGATCTTAAGGTCCTTTCCAGCCCTAACTATTCTATGATTTTATGTGCTTATACATATACTTTACTTGCTGTGTGTAGGAATAAGATTTCATATGAATATCTAATCTCTTATTGTTTGAACAGCTTCTCATATGTCCTGATATGTTAATTTTAAATTTGCAGTGTAGTTTGAGTTTGTTTTCAGTACCAACACTTTTATCAATTTATAGAAATTCAAGCACAGCAGACTTGGCACCGAGGACTAGCTAGTGATAAAATAGCCGGAAAGGGTATTTGAGAAGCTGATTTTTTGTCTTGTTTTGGTATTTGCTTAGCTGATCAGAGATGCTGATAGGAAGAAGTGCGAACTGCTGTTACGTTTTGAACATGAGGAAAAATATCCCTGTGTTTAAAATTGAATCAAAGAATCACTGAGGCTGGAAGTGTCCTCTGGAGATCTGGTTGTCCAACCGTCTGCTCAAAGCAGGGTCACCTAAAGCAGATTGCTCATTAGCCAGTTTTGAGTATCTCCAAAGACGGAAACCTAACAGGCATTGGTACCATAATCATTTAAGGACATTGCTAGCAGTTAGGTTTCTTTCAAGCGTGGATGTTTATTAGTGGGTATCTGATAAAAAAACAGCATACTTTGTGAGTCCAGCAATTATATTATTTATTGATTTGTTGTTAAAATTGCAAATTTAAACCTGAAAGACTAATTGTAGTAAACATTGGTAGCGCATTTTGTCATGTAGGGGTGTACTCTTGTGTTTGAGTTTAGAGAAATTAAGCATTGAGATAGTTGGCATTAATGCTTGGACTTGAACAGCCGTGTGCAGAAATTTTAGAGCCTTGCTGAATGTCTGTATTATCTGGGCCTACGGGAGGGAAGGTCATAAAGCATGTCATTGTAGACAATTTTGGGTGAAAAAAAGAGATATATTTGTGTATTTATGTATAGCAGGCAAGATGGTGATGCCTTGATTTTAAAGTCAAAGAGGAACTTTGTAAGAAAACTTTGCCTTCAAGTTCTGACAGAATGTTTTTAGACCAAAATTTGTGAGTGCTGAGTTATTTATTTCTATAGTGTGCTCCTCAAGTCTCTTGGAGCTCCAACTTTATCCTCTTAAAAACTTCATATTTGCCATAGAAATGGTCAGCAACTTTGGTATGTTCACATGAAATGGATTTTAGGAGAGAGGGAGTTTATATAAGAAGATCTCAAAGTATTTGGCAATTCTGTGAATAAATACTAGTTTTTGAAAGGGGCACTCTGTAAGTGTAGAATTCAGGACTTTAAGACAATAAATACAGCTGCATTTAAGACTAACTGATTGCATACATATGTAATAGCAGATTTGAATTTCATATTACCCAGTGAAATAAACACAGGATATGCATTTATTTCATGATGAAATCATTTCAGTAAATCAAAGTATTGGACGGCTAATTTATTCAGCTATTAGTTCCAATCTCCTGACTCCCACTCAGACTTTTCTCATTTGCTTAGCTTTACACCACCAGCTGTCTTGTCGAAACTTCATTGTGGGTGTCCTGCTCCAATCTGCAGTGAAGTGCGACGAAAATCACGTCTGACTTTATTACTGAACAGTTGGAGGAAAGTAATAGAACCTGCTCTGGAACATGCTGAAATTCTGCTTATTTCAGCTACAAAGGTTCCCACTTGAGTTATTATCAAACTTTCCTTCTAGTTTCCCTTTTCTTTCAATGTTTAGATTGTTAACAAAAGTTTCTGATTCCTCCTTTGCAATAGTTTATACATTTCTTCCTGTCTGGCATGAAAACCATAGATTGTGTCTTAGCTGTCAGTTTCCTTGATTATGGTGTAAGGTTTTTCTTTTGGCTTCTCTTATTTTAGGTTCTCCAAAAGTGTTATTGACTAAAAGTCTTCATCTCTCACCCATGCACTTAGTGACTGTATCTTCACCTCTTATTGCTATCCTTTGACTTTTTCTGCAGTTCTTTTTGCCAAGTTTTGTGATTCTGTGTTGTGCTTTTCCCGTGCCTGTTATAGCCACTGTTTTTATTGCTTATGTTAGAACACATTACCAGTTGGAAAGCAATAATTTGAAATTGGATGTAAGGAAAGGGAAAGGTATTTATTTAGAAACAAATTTGTACTCCTTTTGTTCTCTAACATTTTCCCCTGTACAGCTGCTTGAACTACCTTCTTAAGATACTCTTCTACAAGTTTCTTACAGGATAGCTCAGTTTTAATAACTAACAGAGTGACTTTCTTTTCCAATATAGATATTTATAAATTTCTGTATTCTATATTTCTAGCTGATTCTGGAAAGAATACAACAGGGTTTACAAACTGGCTCAGGAAGTAGATTGCATGAATTGTAAAACCATTATAAAATTGCTGATTTTGAAAATTTTGAGTCATTCTTTTAATTTAAACCTCTCTTTAAAATGCAGTAGTGCATGCACTCTGCCTGTTTTTACTCTAGTGAGAGAGCTGTGTAACTAAGAGCAGAAAGTGATACCTGTATTGCTGCAAGGTCAGACCCCTTAACTGTTTCTCTGAATGATCTGACACTGCAGTCCCTTTGGGGAAAAGGAGTAGTTGGTATCTTGGTTTTGTACAGCAGTCTAGAGAGAAAGCACACGATACATTACGTGTTCGGTAACATATGTCTCTCTAATCTGTCTAGGTATTCACACTCCACTCATCACCATGGCACATGACTGCCTAGCAACAGTTGCATAAAGTAATGGAAAAATTATATAAACAGGTTTGATGACTGGTACTTTGTTCCCTTTTCCTTTCATATATATCAGAACCTTGTAGCAGGTGTGTATTTATTTTATTACCTGGTGATTTACTTTTCTCACTTCTTCAAAGTGTTGCCAAAACCACTCCCATGAGCTGTTAGCAACAGAAACCAGCACTTCCTCAAAAAAGATTCAGCCCTACAACACTTGAGTAGGAGCAGACTTTCTGAAAATGAGCAAAGACATCCGAGGGACTATGCATTTTGATAAACACTTTCGTGTAGTTTTTGATGAAGCTAAGCAAAAAACATGAGCTGCTATAGTTAAGTTTAAATATATTGGTGTATACGCTTGATAGCTGGAGGAAATTTTCATCCCCTCTGAACTAGTTATTGGAAAATACGTACAACACAGACACAAGGGTTTAAAGTATAATACTTCATCATTACATCCTTTATGATAGGCATCTCTAAAGTTGATGATCAAGTACAGTGTTAAAGCTGTTAATATTAGAAACCTGGCTGTATGTGACTCAGTTCCATGAGGCCACCCTTGATGGTGATATGTGTGCATATGTGGATGCCTGTCTTCTAGGTAGTTTTTAGGAGGGCTTATTTTTCATGCATTTTATCAGTTTTAATCCATATGTTATCCACAGTTTCATTAAGTTTTTGAGAGACCGTTTAAAATCAGTCTTGGATTCAGGTATAATTTTTTACTGAAATACTTGCTAAAAGTTGCACATTCAGATAGTGTGAAGCTATGTATACTGATGCAGGATTTGTTTACTTGCCAGAAGCTTTTCTGGATGGAAGCAAAGTGAGTTCTAAAGAATATTTTATTGGTTCTGACTGTTTCTGAAGCAACATGTCTGTATCAAAGTTTAGTCCTAAACCCAATCTGAAAATACTTGGGTTTTTTTGTTGGAATTTTTTCATCATCTATCACTGTGTTTCCCTGCACATTCAATAAAAGGTGGAGATTTTTCTTAGCACTCCTTTTGATGCTAATGAATTCATAGAAACATTTTTTTATTGTCCTTTAAGGCAGTGGCCAGGTTAAGTTCTAGCTGGGCTCTTCTTATTTTCTCCCTGCATAACCTCATGACATCTTTGTATTGTTCCTGAGTTGCCTGCCCCTTCTTCCAAAGGTCATAAACTCTATTATTTTTCCCCTGAGTTCTGACAAAAGCTCTCTGTTCAGCTGCGCCAGCCTTCTTCCCTGCCAGCTTGTCTTCCAGCACATGGGGGTGGGCTGCTCCTGCGCCTTTAAGATTTCTTTCTTGAAGAGTGTCCAGCCTTCTTCGGTTCCTTTGCCCTTCAGGACTGACTCCCAAGGGACTCTGTCAACCAAGCTTCTAAAGAGGCCAAAGTCTGCTGTCTGGAAGTCCAAGGTAGCAGTTCTGCTGCCCCTCTTTCTTAGTTCTGCATGAATCAAAATCTCTATCATTGCATGATTGCTATGCCCAAGACAGCCCCAGACATCACATCACCCACAAGATCTTTGTTCCCAAACATACAGGGCTACCCCACTGCCTCTCCTTCCTTGCCTGTCCCTTCTGAAGAGTTTATCATGGTCCATTGCAGCACTCCAGTTGTGCCAGTCATCCATCTATGTTTCCATGCTAAGTCATAATTTTCCTGCTGCATCTTTGCTGCCTCCCATCCCCTACCTCCACTGAGACAACAGAAAGAAGGATCTCACTAGCACACTCTCAAACGTTGGCATGCTACCCCTAGGCTTATCTCTAACGTGGCTGTTTTTATCTCTTTCCCCCATCAAAACTGGTTTAAAGTTCTTTCAGTTAGCCCTGATAACTCCTGCACAAAGATCCTTTTTCCCCTTTGAGACAGGTGTACCTGTCTGTTGCTAGCATCCCTGGTGTTGTATAAACTGACCCGTGATCAAAACCCCCAAAATTCTGCTGGTGACACCAGGTTCGGAGCCAGGTACTGATATGTTGGATCTTCCTGTTTCATCCCTCATCGTTCCTTGTAACTTGAAAGATAGAGGAGAATGCTGCTTGTGCTCCCCTACCCAGTCATCTCAAGGCCCTGAAGTCTTTCTTGATTGCCCTCAGACTTCTTGTTGCAACTTCTTTGCTTCCTACCTGAAAAATCAATAATGATAATAATCTGAGGGCTATACCAGGGTAGGAATCTTTCTGTTCATATCTTTAACCCAGGCTCCGGGGATACAGCAGACTTCCCCAAGAAATGTGTCTTTTCTGCATATCGGGCCTTCTTTTCCTGTCAGAAGGGACAACGACCTGTCTTTTTTTCCTTATGGAAGCAGTCTTAATGCAGGGTGTAGGCTGACTTAACCTCAGCGACATCTCCATGCCAGATGAACCATCGTCCTTGTCATTGTTCACTTCCATTTGCAGAGTCTTACACCTGTTGCGCATAGGCACTTGTGAAGGTGAGGCAGTCACAGAGGAGATGTGTCTGCTGTCACCATTGCCCCCTGCACCTTAAGTCTCTGTGTTCAGCCTTGTGGAGGGAGAACAGGGCAGCTGAGTCTGTTGCGGTGCAGAGCTTGAGGCCATGGCTTTCTTACTGGTCAATCCCATTGCTCCCTGGTCAAGTTGGCAGGACCCCAGTGCCCTTCCTGCATGCCCTTCTGCATGAACTGTCACACCACACCTAGTAACTAAAGAGAATTTAAGCACTTAGATAAGAATTATTTTTCTTCAGTTATTATTATCAGCTTGTACAGGGAAAGGAATATATAATTTAAAATACTATTCATATAATGAAGATAACTATAATCTTGTGTTGATTCCCCAAGTTTTGCTTATAATTACAGTAAAAATAATAGAAATGACTGTGTTAAATCATTGTTGATTATGTGACAGTAAAGGAGGCTGTTGATCAAATTGAAATATTATTACCTGTGGTTTACAGTCTAGACCCTGCTTTGTCGTAGTAGTGCATAAGAACCAGAATGGCAGCATGAACTGGAAATGACACATAAACAAAAATAACAGAACCATCACTGTGGGTACTGACATGCCACAAAATCTAAGCTTTTTAATACCAGGAAAAGCAGCTTTGAAACTGTATGCCCTGTGTAAACCTAGACTGGGAGGATATTCAGAGTTAAATATAAAAGTAAAGCAAAACAAAGTGGAAAGAAAACAAGGACTTAAGTTTGATGATCAGCTGTTATGATCATAAGTTGTAAAGAAATAAGTTTAAAGAAACCCAACAAAACACAAACCTTTTTTTTTTTTTAACTTTCTCAAAGTATTAATGTAGATATCAACTCGTAACTGTGCCACAGTGAAGCTAGAGATGTTCTGTAAAAGAGGATGGAGTTCAGTCTGGGTTCAAACAGATCAGAGTGCAGATTCAAACCAGCCTTGTTTAGTTGTCTTTTAAAAATGATCAAAGTTTGAAATATTTCTGTGTGAAATATTTGTTTTGGTCCAGACTGTACTTGGGGTGTTCTAGTGTTACCAACACTGCAATTTATATGGAAGTGGAGATTCTTTGCAATTTTTGTGATGGAATGAAGTTAATAAAGTTCCTAAATTTCCATGTGGAAATGCCCATTTCCCACATGGGCATTTGGGAAAATTGTCACGATTCTCAAATCGAAGGGCTGTGGCAGTACAGAATATTGTCTGTGGAATATTCTTAATCACATGCCCACACTGTTTCTTTCTCAGAAGAAGGCTGTGTGCCTTCATTTCTGCTTTACTCTTAGGATTAGATGTATTAATAGTACTGATGCCCTGTGGATTTTTCTTTCTATTTTTCATGAAAGGAGCAGAAAGTCGGAAACAGCAAACCCCTATGCCTGGGAAATGGTTTCTCAATATTTTAATTAGGCAATATTCTACAATATGTTGGAGTGTTTTCTCATTAACCCAGGAAACTGTCCTGTCCAGTTTTTAGCACAAGTAAATAATAAATTAATCTGCATAGCTAAAGATGTCAACTGCAGTGAGCCATCTGTGCCACTATTGCTGTTGCTCGGCAACTGTAATTTACTACTGTGTTGGGCCATGTGATGTGGAGATGCTGTTTTACTGGGTAATCACTGGGCAGGAAGCATGGCCCAGCCCTTCTCTGACCAGACAGCATAATCCGTGTTCAAATCCCAGTGATATTAACTCAGATGCGCTCTATGCAGCACAGAGGAGCTTTGTTAACCTTTTCATTGCTGCTCTCTTGATTTGCAGTGACATTTTTTGTTAGTCATTCATGTGATTATAGTATATTAAATCCTGATGCAGTTAATGAAAGCAGTTGGCATTTGTTGCAGTGATGCATGATGTAGTGTACTGAGCTGTGTTTAAATCTTTTTCCTTGTCCTGTGCATGAAGCAGCTTAAACACATGTTTGGCTATAAAAAACTTTTAGATATTCCGAAATAGTGGTGTTCAAGATGAAAAATAGTCAAAACAGTATGTTTCTATTTCGCTTTATGATTTATAATCATATAAGCTATAAAATAACAGTTCCCCAAACACTCATAGTTCATATGCAAATTATAGCTTTTTGTATTAGTAATTTAAACAGAGCAGTGGATTATGTTTTAAGGTAGTGGTAACTGCATAACATAATTCATCCAGCAATGTTCTTTAGTAGTTTTAAAATGACAAAGTAACATTTTAAATAGCCATTTCAAAAGACTGTTTTTAAAAGTTTGCTTAAACACTAGTTTACCACCAAGCTACAGTGCTTGTAACCATTGCTAATGGTTTGTTGTATGAATACCTGGGGACCATGCTGCTGGCTAGAATCTACAACATTTTCATGAGCATCTTGAGTCAGTGTTCCCTGGTAAAACTCTCCAGTTGCCTTTTGCATTTGATAGCTGAAAGGAAGGTAAATATTTATTTTGTAATGATGATCTATTTGTCTCAAATGAGAGTCAGTTGCATACTGTGTACAATGGTTAAACATTTGCTTCAGTGTAATTACTTTGAATAGTTGAAATCTGACTCAGGGAAGGATGGTGTAGAAGGAAAACTGTCTCACTATTGCCTAGGCTTGTTTAGAAGAACTTTTCAATTGTATGTCGACATACTAATTGAGTTTATCCTATCATAGTTGTTCTTTTTTGTTCATAACTGGATTTTCTGATCTAGTTTCTGGACTCTTGCACCCTACACCCTCACACTTGTCTCTGCCACCCTACAGGTGCATAAAATAGTGAGCTCAAGTTTCATTTTTCATTTCAAGTTTATTTCTCAAGTTTCTTTCATCATCTTGGCAGGAGTGTCTGCTAAAAGCCAATTCTGGATTCCTCACTCTTCTCTGAAATTGTCAGGAACTAAATAAGCTGATGTGTTTTCAGACTAGAAACTGATTTTGCCAATAAAACTTTGGGGCAGCTCTGAGCAACGTCAGCAAAGTCCATTTAAATATCCATGGCAATGTAAAGGCTCTATAAATCTTTACATTCCTGTGGTAATGTAAAGGGATGTTAATATTTTATGCATATCTTAAAGTTCCTTTTTATAGCACCAAATGACTGCTCTAAAAGAGAATGGGACTCTGCCTCAGAATGCTGCTGTGTTCTGCAACAGAGCTGTTAAAATGGCTTCTAAGAGCTACTTTCATGCTGTGTGCCAGTAATTTTTATATGACGTATGTTCAATCTGCAAGTCAAAATTTCTTTCTCATGTACATCTGGAGTTGCAGAATCAAGCTGGATTCTCTTCCTCCCCTACATCATCTGCAGGAATGGAAATTGAGCATGCCAGTCAATGCACTCACTCTCTGATAGTTTTCCTATTGCTTTTGGTGGGTTTGTGTAGTCAGAATGAATCTGAGCGCTTCTCAGGAAAGGAATAGGCTTCAGATTTCCTTCAGTTGTGTTGGCTTTGTTTGGGATAAAAGAACTGAAGTGTTGCTTGTATTTGTTTTTGTAGTCAGCTGTCAGATATGAATGCATAAATCAAGGTGACTTATGGGACATGGTGCTATCATTTTCTTCAATATAGTTCTCCATGGATGTTCTTACTAAAACAGTGTGAAAAAATTCATTTGGCGCTCCCAACTAGCGGTGTCTTTATGAAGCTTTTTAAAGATGCTGTGGTTGATGAATATATAAAATATATTCTGATACTTGTTTGCTGTTATGAGAGCATACAGTTTCTACATCAGTGAGTTCGAAAGCAAGATAGCACTTTCTGTCCTAAGTAGTTGAAATCTGAACAAAGAAGCTGCATGAAATCTGTCAAATTTGCAGTCCTAGTCATGACACTTAACGGCATGGGTCTCAGGATGAAGAAAATCGCACATGGATTTCTTTTAGAAATAAGACCCAGCTCCCACCCCTACCTACCAGTGTAAAAATAGCTTGGGATCTTCAGCATCAAAGACGAATCTCCTCTACAAGTAGATGAGAACTGCAAAAGCTCACATGTTGCCCTGGAAAATTTTGTTTTTTTATTCTAGATAGAGATATGAGAAATCTGGAGAAAGAAACTAGAAAGTTGTACAACTGCTATCATGGAAGACTTTTAAGAATAGACAAACATTGGTATTTTAGGTATCTATAACAGCAGTAAGGTTTGCTTCATCTGTAATAATGTGTAAGATCACCCGTATTTAACAGAAGCTTGCTTCTGTTAATGGAAAATCTGTGCAATTGCAGTAGAACAAACAGGCCAGTCTTTGATACAGAACTGTATCATGTAGTGCACTTAATTTTGAACTCCTGCAGTTTCAATCACAGAACTACAGTTTATGCAGTTTTATATTTATTTGAAGGTGATGTGTGTAAGCTATAAAGACTTGAGGGTTTTAGCACTTATTCCTCCCACTAACATGCGCAGGAAAAATTTTATGTCTATACCAGAAAGATTTAAAAAATAATACAGTGAAGTAAAACTTCCTGCATTTTCCATTTTGAATTTCAGCTGGAGAAGGAGCAAATTCATTTTTAGTTTTAAAGGCTCCAGTTTAATACTGAATATGTGTATATGTTTACATATAAGTTAATTCTTTTCTTTTGAAGGTAAGGAAATCGTAACAGTTGAGAGTTAAGGTTTTGTCTTCTGCACAAGATTATGTTAAAAACTGTAGTATAGAATCAACTTTTCTTTGGCCTCCAGTTAGGTAGTAGAGTCAGACTGTAACAGCTGCATGTGGAAGACAAACCTAAATGTTCATAAATGCAATCAGAATCTGGACACCTTAAACATAAGAATTATTCAGACTACTTACTTTGTAGTCCCACTCGATCCTAGAGCTACTTTGTTTGGGGCTTTAAGAATGTCATAATAACTTACAGTAAGATTTTTCTGGAAGCTGAGTGATAGCAGGTATACGCATCTAACTGTGATGGTTTCATCTGGTTATCTAACTTTAAAGCACAGGACTTTGATTTAAAAAAAGAAAAATAAGCAAGTGGAAAAGAAGCAGGAGCAGTAAATCACTGTGAAAAGTGCATTGTCCAAAACTCTGTTAAAGCTCTGTCGTTTGTGGGAAAAGACATTCCTCACTTAGGCCCATTAAGAAGCTCCTCACAGGATCTTTCTCAATCATAGCAGGGAGCCCACCTCCCTAATATAAGAAATCTTAGTTACTTTTCCAAAGCCAGACAGCTGAATTCAGTGTTTGGAGTATGTGGCTTAAGTCTGATTTTTGATTAAACTTAAAACTTCTAGAAAATCCTTAAGAATTCACCCAGAAATGGTGTTAATATGTATCTAATTATTATATAGATGACTAATATCTATAGCCAGGTGTCATAATTAAGATGTACTTATTGTAAGTAATTGTCCCTTGTACAGGAGGCTCATAGGGGTACAGATCAGCAATCAAACAAAATGGGCGTTAAACTAAATCTAATCTTTGCTCAGGTCCTGTGTTCACTTGTGAACTTAATTCCTTTCATAATTCAGAGTTTAAACACATCTTCAAGTTTTGTTTCAGTTGGTTTCATTTTTTAAATCATTTGCTATATGGGTTGCAAGTAGATTGGAGAATTGTTTAAACAATCTGAAGAAAATTGTGCTGAAAATGGGAGCTAAAACCAGCATTGTTATGAATGGTAACTTGATTACTGTGAACTTACAGCTGGGGCCAAATTTGAGCATCTCTTTGTGAATAGCAATAGCAAGCTCATACTCTAGAATGTGTACACACCATGTTTATCAGACTAATTGGAATAACTGTGTAAGGAGCTGCATCTTTTTTAAATTTTGCTGCTGGAAGGCCAGCTGGAAAGCATATCAAGATTATGAATTCATTGCCCCAGTCTGTGACCTCAGAGTTCTTTTCTTCCAGTGAGCTTTGATATTACACAGACAAAATCTTTATTTGCATGTAGTATCTACTTGCAGGTGTAGGGCCATGGGGCTCTGTGTCACATTGAATGGTATTTTTGCTGCCTATAAGGTTCCTCCTAGCGATAGAAATGTGGAGAATAGCATGTGATGCTTCCTGACCACATGTTGCTTTAGCCTATTTGATCCCTCCTCAGACTGTGAAGCTTTACAAAAGCAAAGGTAGGGATGACCACTTAGGATTATTGTTTTCTTCTATCTTATTAGAAAATACATTTTTCCTCTCTCATAATACTTCTTGGGAAGGAGAAAAAAATGTTTTAAAGTTGTGAGGTACTAAAATTGATGAGAAACATAGGAAAATACATTACTTGTCCCTTCCTGAAAAAAGGGGTCCATTGCTTACAGGTGTACAGTAATTAACTTGGGATTATCTTTTAATAGCAGAGGAAAATGTTGGGAAACTTGATTATGGCTCACCATCGGGGTTTAGGCAAAGCTCCTCACTGATTCCAAAAGAAGACTTGCTTTCTGAAATGGGTGGCAAAGTATAAGTCTGTGTAATGTATGATGCCCATTAACACACTTCTGTGTCCAATTCATTGGATATGTGTTTACTGCCAATACTTGTGCTCTGTAATTTAAACCATTATCAAAACCATAAGCTATATGAAAAGCTTGATAGATGTATGCTTAAAGGTAATTATGCATTTACTGTGTTTTAATTCTGATTATTGCTTTTTGTCAGCAGACTTGATGTGTCAAACTGTTTTAGCAGTATTTGTCTTTATTCTGGCAAATCATTGATGTAAATGAATCACTTCTGGGTCCCATGAAATTCCAGTGTGTGTTTTCATTCTGCTGGGTTTTTAATCCTCCAATATTCAGCTGTGTGTAAAATGACTGTGAAGTCATTAGAAGCATGGGCTCAGCGATAGCTCGAATCACAGGAATGTGGAGAAGAATGAAAAAATCGTTTGGGCACGTTAACCACAAAACAGTATCAGTTGTAATATTTCTCCCTTTTTACAGACGGGTCTGAAATATTGCAGCAAGCCATTGCAACCACTAGAATAGCCTATTATTATGTTGATTTTATTCACTTTGTCTTATTAATAATACCTTTAATTTTTAATTTTGTATTTCTGCAGATTAGTGAATGGCTCTGTCTAAACTGCCAGATGCAAAGAGCGTTAGGTGGTGACCTAGCACCAGGTCATGGTCCCAGGCCACAGCCACCTCCACCCAAACAGAAGACACCCATTCCGTCTTCACCAGCTAAACCATCTCCGCAGCCACAGCCAGCTCAAAAGAAAGATGCTTCTTCAAAACCCGATCCTTCTCATCTGACAGAATCAAAGAAACCCCTGCCACAGAAAAAGCAACCCTCCTTGGCTGGGTCTCCCCCTGTAAAATCAAAACAGCCTCATGCTGAGCCAACTGAGACCTCCCAGCAAATAGATCCTACTCCGAAGTCGGATCAGACCAAGCCAACACAGGCTGAAGATAAGCAAAAACAACCCAGTATACAGAAGCCCACAGCAGACACTGTGTCTACCTCTGCAGCACCAGGACTGAAACAGGATTCAACAGGTCCTAGACCTCCGCCAACTCAACAGAAAGTGGTAGATTCCCCAAAGCCAGAGCTTGCCAAGCCGCCACAGGACACACAGCCAGTTGGGGACAAACCAGATTCCAAACCTCTTCCACAAGTGTCTCGGCAGAAGTCTGATCCCAAGCTTGCTTCTCAGCCTGGGGCTAGACCAGATGCTAAAACTCAAAAGCCTGCTGAGCCGACACAAGCAAAGGATGATCCTAAGAAGCTACAAACAAAACCATCCCCAAAGACTGATACCAAACCAGCTCCCAAGGGACCACAGGCAGGGGCAGGTCCCAGGCCAGTGCCAGCCCAGCTGCCACCTCAACCTCAGCCTCCTCAGAAAACTCCAGAGCAGCCAAGGCGTTTCAGCCTTAATTTGGGAGGCATCACTGATGCCCCTAAGCCTCAGCCTACAACACCACAAGAAACAGTTACTGGGAAACTTTTTGGATTTGGAGCTTCCTTCTTCAGCCAGGCCTCAAATTTAATCTCCACAGCGGGTCAGCCAGGGTCTCAGACATCAGGGCCCCCTCCACCTGGTCCTGCAGTGAAACAGCCTCAGCCTCCATCACAGCCTCCAGCCTCTCAGGCAGCCCCGAAAGAGGCTGGTCAGGCTCAGCCTCTTGCAAAAGCTGTTCCTCTGAAGAAAGAAGCCAAGCCTCCTATTACTGAAAAACCAGAGCCATCAAAAGTGGATGGTGTTTTAGCAGCAAAAGGGTCTGATTTAGAAAAGAAACCTGGTTTGGCTAAAGATAGCAAGCCTCAGGCTGTTGAAGCCAAGAAACCTGCTGCGCTGTCGGAACCGGAGAAAGCCAGCCAGCCTAAAGAGTCTTGTCCCCTTTGTAAAACTGGACTAAATATTGGTTCTGAGGATCCCCCCAACTTTAATACATGTACAGAGTGCAAGAAAGTTGTTTGCAATCTCTGTGGATTTAACCCGATGCCGCATATAGCAGAGGTAAGGTGATGATGAAGTCTGTATTTATCCTATGTTCCTACTCGCAGGCTGCCTGTGCTATGGAGACCAATCTGTAGCTGATTTTTAGTTACTGAATTTGAAATATTTGAAGATTTGAATGTTTCATCATCTGAGGGTTTTGAATATCTCTGTTGAATGAAAATTGGTCAGTAGTTAGAAACTACATCCAATGAACTTTATGCAGGTTAAGGTAGTCTGATATAGGTGGTTGCTAGGTTTTTGAGGCAAAAGCAGATAATTATAGTTATGAACTGTTTTGCAGTTGGTGCTACTGTGATACAGCAGGCTACTGTACTTTCAGTCTATCATGGGATAAGGTTCTTTTTCATGTGCTTCAGTATTATATGTTAATGTGTGCTTCTTTAATCAATGCCCTCGATTCAGACAATTATTGAATGAAGGAAGGTGTTAATGCTTAATTATTCCTATTCCCTCCTGTATGTATCCCTAATTTATTCCATTAATCTCATTCTGTCTCTGAAGTTGTTGCACATGCTTATGTACCCATTAGGAAGCTTGAATTTTGAGTGATACTTGTGTGGTGAAATATGTAAGTTTTTGGTGCGAATAATGCAAGGTTCAAAGATATTACATTCATTATGAAATATGAGTTTGAAAGTGCCTTTTCCATGATTGTCCAAGACAGACCCAGTAGGGCCAACTTATGTTTAAAGCATTAAGCAACTTACTTTCAACAGTTCCCTCACATTCCCTGTTTTTACCCTCCTTCCTTCCTTTCTTGTACTTTTTTTTTGCCAAGATGATTGGAAACTTTATGCTAGATTAACAGAGGTACATCTTACTTTCCCTGTCAATTTGGCAAGTTCAACTCAGCAGAAGCAGATCACCTAAAAATACTCGTGAGTAATTTAAATGTGTAGGTTGGTCCGTGCAGCACATGAGGAAAGAGGCTGTTGAAGTCGTGTCTTTGAAATCTGAAAGAATAGATTAGAAATGGTTCACAGGGTTAAAGTTTATCATGTCTGTGCCTTAAGGGGAGAACAAACATTTGCAGAAATACCAAGTTGCAGGGAAAATACTGCTTATGTTTGCATATGCTCTTTTTGTGGATTATTTTCTGGAATATGCTGTCATTTGAAAGGCATTTGTCCTACGATAACAAGCACATTTTATCTAATTTAGGACTATGTTGTCTGCTGTCTTCATGGTCATTTAGTTAGAAAGAAAGGTCTGAAAATACAGGAAGATTGATCAGTGATTAAAAACCAGGATTCAGTTGACTTTTGATTTTGCTTATGCACTGAATTCCGTCAATTGCACGCATATTCTTTCATTATTGTCCAGCCTCCTGACCTATACACACACATATGTATACACACACATATGTATACACACACATATGTATACACACACATATGTATACACACGTGCATGCACATAGACACACACATTTCAAATATGAAAAATGCATCTGACTTTCTTCAGAGGTGCTCTAGTATGCATACACACAATACCATGGAAACAAGATGTGTTATTTCAGGTTAAATACTGTGCTAAAACGAGAACTACGCAAGTCCTGGTACCTGAATCGACTACTTCTGAGTTGTCTTAGGTGTGATGGTGTGGGACTGCCTTGTCATGTGCAAACATACTCTGTATTTCTTCTGTTTAAGATGAGAAGGCAGGAAACCTGTTTCTTTTCCCATCACTATAGTCTGTCTTCCTCATGCCTTTCTTTGCCTTTTTTTTTTGGATCCTTTTTGCATTTTCTTCTTCCTTATACTACACATTCCCACCTCTGTCCACAGTTACATTCTTACCTTCTTTTTTCCTATCATATTTGCTAAAAATTGGCAAACTGCTTTTCCTTCACAACAGGAGGTGGTTTGCTTGGCCTCAGGTTTGAGGACAGCTTGACTTTTCTTTTCATGAAGATGAGAGGCAGAAGAGGGAGCTCATCCTCTCCTGTCCCAAATGAGCTGTGTAATTAACCTCAGATAGCAATTACTCCCTGCACATAGACCCTTGTATACACTGTGTATAGTATACAGCTGTTACTGATGATGACAAATAGTTTATGCTCACCAACGTACTCTTTTCCTCCACCAAAATTTTCTAACCTGTTGAGTACAGTCTTGGAGGTTGTATTTACTTGCCTCTATTTTGGGGGAGGGTTAGGAAGGAGAAATAGAAATGCTTTTAAAAAGTTGTGTTTCCTGTGGTTTTCTACCTAATTATCTCATTCTATATTCAGTATTCAAAGAAAACAATAATTCCAAAAGGCTATATTTCATGTTGGCCCCAGAAAGTGTTTTGTGTGAACAAATGTAACAGGTATTTTACAGTTTTGCTTAGGGAGTGCAGTTATATCGCAGTGATTATAACAGTTGCTTATGTATTATCTATATGTTGCCTCAGCAATGGCTGAAAATGAGTTGAGTTTTATTGACTGAGTGATGGCTGCAACCTACCAACAAAGCTTGCATTGGGCTATATGGTAAGAATCAGTCCTGTGGAGCAGGGAAACCAGCATTACACTGACAAATATAGAGGAGCATTTAAACTCTATGGGCACCTCTACCTGAAGGTCTTCCAGCAGGAAATGTCTTCCAGATATCATGCTGCTGTACTGCAGACATAGCTGAGAGTACTTTTAAGGGAAGAAGGAGCTTTTATAGTGGCAGTTGTTTGTTCTTGCCTGTATGTGACAGAAATAACTCTCAAGAAAAAGTCTTTAGGTGCTGCAAAGAGTCAGCCCTCTAATAACCCCCCCTGCTGCAGGAAATAAGATATCTAGGCTTTTACCTAGTCTAAATCAGCAACATGCTATTTACTTCAGTAAAATTATTCTGATTTGAGAATTAGGCTAGAATACTTTTTTCAAAAATGTGCTGATTGTTCTGTTTCTCCCTGATTTGTTGATCCAACAGTCAAACAGTTATTTACTTAAATGGTGATTTATCCATAAAGCAAACAGCCACAAATAATTAAATAAATGACACTTGATAGATTTCAAAGACCCACAGGGCTCTGTGCACCCTCGTGCATTAGCAGACTCTATTCTGACATTTGCTGAATAGGGAGGGGCACTGTTTACCAGCTCTGTAATTAGCTTTCCAGCTCAGGTAGTTGGAAGCAGCTCTATTTTTAGTAACAAAGCACAAGATCACAACTGCCGAAGCCAGAAATGAAGTGTGTGGCAATGACCATTTTGTGCATTTAAAACTCAGTGAAGCTGTTTGGAATACTGAACAGCAGAGATGGTTGCTTATAATGTAATTAAGTATGTTGATGCAGCAGGGTCAGGAATATAGAACCTGTGATGAATTAACGTAGTAGTAAAATAAAAAGATTTAAAAACTAACCTAAGGAAAACTAAGATACCTATATTTGTAGAATCTGTATGGGGAATGAGAAAGAGTAACATCTTAATGGAGTCACATGTTATGAACAGAAAGATCTCAAAATGTAATGTGTGTACATGCGAGTGTGCTAATGTTTTAATGTAATAGAACTGCTAAGGGAACAACAGGAGCACTTTTTAGTGTACTGATAGCTATAAAATTATCTGAGGAGGTACTTGAAAGTAAAGAATGTTCCATTGTGTGAAATAAATTATTGGGCCTACAGAAAGGCAAGGATTGTTTTCACTGAAGGGCAGGAAGGACTAGGGAAGGGCAGAAAAGAAATCTTATCTCAGGCTTGCTAAGAATTTCTTGTTTGAAAAAGATGTAAGAGATGTGAACAGAATAGGTAATATAAGCAATTTCACATAGGGAGTGATGTTTCTTAACATGTTGATTACAGAGGATATAGTCTGTCTGAAATTGTTTGACATGTGTGGATATGATAGCAGGAATGTATAAACAATGACCTCAATGGTGCCTGTCCAATCCATATTCTTATAGCACGGATTTTTTTTATATATATGTATAACTCACCAGAAGAATTTAGATATTTTTCTGATGATTTTCCCACTGTTACTTATTAGACCAAACTAAATACTTCTCCCCACACACTACAGAGAGAGGGAAAAGCAAAAAGATAAACTCATTTTTGAATTAAGCACAGTGCTATCATTAAACTTGATAGGATAAACAGGTTAAAAACGGTACCTTGCTCTTCCAGCAAGAACTTTTAGAAGTAACAATAAATAGTTAGCATTTTGGAACTTATATAAGGCTCTCTGAAGATGAAAGGAGCTGTCTTGTCATGGCATGATGTCATATACCTGAACACATAATGTGTTCTTGCGCGTCCTCCTAAAACCCTGTAGAAAGGGTACTGGCGCAGGTGGGCCCCTGATGTAGATAATTCTGACAGCTTCTGTTTGGTCAATCTTTCACTGATAAATAATTTCAAATGAAGTGAGGCCTTCAACAGGTGTGACCCTTCCTTAAGGTTTTAATAGTAGACTTTAATTAACAAACCCTGAGCAAACCTATCCAAAGTGGCATGTACCCTGGTACTGAATGCCCAAATGTAATTTGGACTTCATAAAGCAAAAGTACAGGAACATTGTAAAGTAATGAACTACTTCTGAATCTAATGAAAATCTCTAAAGTTGGGGTACTGCATCATCTGAAGCGGCACACATTGCCTCTCTTTATTAGTGACTTTGCAGTATGATATTCTTCCTATTTGAGAAAGCTCAGGCCATTCTGCAGATTAGTAGGTTTAACTCCTATTGGGAGTTCCTATCTCCTCTGTTATGTTTGGTGATGAGTTGTTTTGGAAACAGATGGTGTCTGGGAAACACACTGAAGAAGGATTTGCACTTAAGATACAAAAAGAAAAACAACCACTCTTTTCAGTTGTATAATTTATCTTCTCTGCCTTTTCCCTCTCCCTTCATATTTGAAGCTGCTTTTAAAATTTTGATTGTAAGAAAGCAAATGCTGTTATTGTTTTATAACTGGAACCAAATAGTACAGAACATAGTAAGCTAACACAATATGTTCACTAAAGTTTATGGAAACTTCATCCTTTAAATGATAAGTTATTATAATTGAGAAAATGTTAAAACTACCGCTAATCATTATTTTGAAAGATAAAATCTGGCATTGAAAGACAGAGTGTATGTTAGATGATAAAACCCCCACTGTATTTCTTGACTGTCAGAATTAAATTAACTCTAAATGAGGTATCCTACTTCTGTTTAATTCAATATGCATAATAGAAACAACATTTAAATGGGAAGATTTTTAATAGCAGAACAACTCACCTCTTCCATTTATTAGATGTAAAGTGCATCTGTTGTGTATATACAGAATGGGAGGGCTAATATGGAATGACCCTTTGGATAGTTTAGCAAAAACTGAACACAATAAATATGTAAAAAAAAAAAAAAAAAAGTAGTGCCTGAAATCACCTTTGAAATAAGGATGAAGAGCTTAAGCTTCAACAGTCAGGCTTCTGGTACTCATATTTGCAGAGGTATTTAAATGCTTAAAGACAGGGGCTTGTCCATGATACTTGTAAGTATGTGTTAGGAGCTTCTGTCCTTCTCTGATGCCTCAGCTGAAGCTGTATTCCAGAAAGCCCTACTTTGACCTGATAGTTCTCTGGAGGCCTGAATTTCTGTCTTCTGCACATGGCTTGAGCCATTCCTTTTGTGTAGTGTCTAGATTCTGTTTAAATCCCTTTAAAATCCAGACATTGGATGAAGCTGCTTTTGGGATCTGATTTTGGCATGCCTTGCAAATAGTTTGCCCAGAGCCAGTACCGTTTGGCATTAGATATGTCAGGCTGCTTTATTTAATAATAATAACAAAACAGCCTGTTCATGGTCAAGTACAGTGTGGTGGTGTGTTGAGTTTATTTGTTGCCCAGTAATGTTATATGCAAAATATAGATCTACAAATAGACGTGTGACTTTAGGACTCCTGTCCTCAGCTCAGGGGATGCTACAGCCAAGCTTCCTGTCTCCCTGTTTCCTCCAACACATGAGTTTGCACTTCGAGTTGCAACAGAGGAACTGAAACCAAGAGTAAACCGCTGCATCCAGATAAGTTAATTAATAGATGTCCTGTGATGGTTTTGTTTGAATTCCCTGTCATTGTAGAGGGAAATGTAAGCATCCTAACTTTCTCACAAGTTTCTCTGAACAGATAGATGTCTTGCATTTTAGTAGGGCTACTTGGTCCAAAGCAAGTTAGACACTAATACAGTTTCATGTTTTCGGCAGTCAGGTTCTGGTGGTTACTGATGGAATGTGATGATCATGGTACGCTGTTTAGAAGCCAGGCTTCTTAGATTTCCAGGGTTACTAGTCAAGGCATTAGCTACAAGACTGCATTCTTGTTTGTTTTTTTTTTTTTCCTCCGGTAGTTATGACAATAAAATTAGGGATTCTTTTCCCCCCACCCTGGAATTAAGTTGAAGTCATGAAAATGATTAGTATTATTGCTCAAAGTGATAGTGTGACGTTTGGAAGCCCTATTACCATGTTTAATTGCCTGCTCTTTGTTCCCTTTATTCTGGCCTCTAAAAGTCTGCATATTACCTCTCAGACCAGAGAACTCCAGGGATGGATAAATAAAAAGTTCCTGTCTAGCTGGCTATTTTCCTCATCCAGTTGGAATTCAAATGCAGTTGTGTCTTTACCTATGTACATTTATTCCATCTCCAGATGTCTTTGAACCTCTTGAAACATTAAACATGTAGGTGAACGATTAACACAAAGCTTTCAGTGTGTGCGGTTTACTTTTTCCTGTGCCATTAGGAAAATCAGGCAGCTTATAGACTAGTGTTTAGAGAGGGTCAGGCTGGAGTCACAAATCTGAAACAGATAATCAGGAAAATTACTGACCTGGCTTTGAACCAGGTGATTTTCTTCTCTGTTATTTCATTAGAAATTTGGCTGGTGTCCCATTATTAACTGAGGAAGTCATCTTCTGAAAGCTATGCCTGTATTAATTGCATCCAAGTTTGGGGGTTTTTTTGTGAACTGTGTAATAATATTTTAAATAGACTGTATTTTGTTGAGATAAGGAAATTTTATTTTGTCTTTTATGTTACAGAAGAATATATTTCAGTTCATGTTTTACTGAGAAACAGAAATGCTTAATTAGAGACCTTAAATTTACTTGGTTTGACACCAATATTTAAAGATGAGACCCAATGAGTCTAAAGCATTCTGACCCACTTCCAGATTTTGTTAAGCAAGCAGAAAAAATCTAATAGATCGGAAATGCCTCAATTTTCTTTCGGTGCCAGGGTGAGATACCTCAGTAAGACCTTATTTACTATCTGATCACAATAATGATGTGTGCAGACAGTGTCAAAAACTTCTGTGATCATAAAAATAAAAAGCATTGGTTCCTTCCAACCCGAACCAGCCTGTGATTCTATGATTCGCCTGTTTTTTCATCAGAACCATTATATTGGGTTGGAATGATAGATTCGCTACAGGGGGAACTGCAAATGAAATTATGTTTTTTTTTCTATTCCAGCCATATGAAGAGCTGGTGCTCTTTCTAGGAGGAAATTCTACAGTAGCATTTTTTAATGATCTCTGAGGATATTATGTATCTCTAGAATAGTTTTCACTGGATATTTGTTAATGCAATATTTGAATTACTAGGACAGGTGGATATTTAATTATTTAATAAAATTCTGGAAAGGGAGTATACTGAAAATTTAAACACCTGTGTGCATGTTGTGTTCTTATTTCTTGCACTATCAAGCTGTTCATGGTGTTACGGCAGTTAACATTACCTATTACTGCATATGTTTGAAAGTTCATGTCATGCCTTTGCTGACCAAATGACCAATGTTTGCCACAACATGACAGTATGTTAGTAAAGAAACGTCAAAATTTTGCATGAAGCAGATCTAAAAATCATTTGACGCTGCTGTGTGGTGATTTAAAATTTAATGGGATTGCACAAGTGAAGGCATTTTGCAGTTAATTGTAGCTGCTTGTGTGGAGTGTGACCAGAAGTAAAAATAATTAATTAAACCTTGAGATGTAAAGAAAGAGAAGAAATGAGCGAGATGGGGCAGTTTTCTGATCTCTGTTCCATATGCTACACAACAGCACTTCTCTCCGAGTAATGGGAGGAAGGTGTCATTTAAAATGACAGTAGCCAGTAATTATTTTTACTATTTCTGAAATGCATATGGTTGAGTGGACCAGAACGAGAACAAACCTGGCTTTAGCTTTAATGTTATTTATCTATTAAATTGATTTCTCCATCAGTTACTCTTCACAAAGAGTAAGGATGGGAGTTGAGAGGAACCTTAGCACTTATATAGTTGTGGAAAGGAGATTAGATTCATGCCAGTAAGCTGTTAGAGATGCTGTCTAGCTGCATTTGGAGCAGGAGGTCATAGACTGATGCTAAAGAGAAGGATTAGCTGCCTATAAACTATTCTGACTGAATTTTGTATGAAATGCTGCTGAGTCAGAGATGGGGAAATAATACAATTTTGCTGTCACTGGAAAAAGACTAGTAAGCTACTGGGCTGTATCAGACCAGAACACTCACTCAGAAGAATGGTAAGGTATATTAGTTTTCCATCTGTGTCTTGGAGGTTAATGAAATTACTTAGACAGTGAGGTAAGGTAGGCTTCTAAGGGCAAGACTTGAAAGACCATATGGTGGTCTTCTGTGTTTAATATTTCTATTTAGGTTCGGGTTTATTTATTTATTTGTTTTGCTTTTCCTTAGCAAACAGCCTTTACATTGGAAATGGCCCAATTGTCACATACAGAGATTAGAAATTGAGCATAAGAAATCCTGACCTTAAATATATAATTTTAATAACTGTAGCTACTTTTTTTTTTTTTTGAGGAAATTTTATGTCCTAGCAGTTAACTGGATAATTGGATTAAAACCTGCAAATTTATAATCCTTCCAAATTTTTTTGAGATTTCTGAACATTTTCCTGACCAATCCATAAGGAGTATATTGGTGTAATTATTGCACACATTTGCAGTGGCAGTCAGTATGATGACCTAACTCTGATCCTCGTCAGTTGCTGTCAGTATGAATCTCTGATTTTTTTTGAAGTGTACTCTTATAATTAATCTTAAATTTTGTATCTTCTCTTTCATAGAAGAATACATAAAGATACATATTTCTTTTTGAACACTGACAAACTCATGACTACTGTCATGAAGATCCTAGTTAGTAACTATCTTTTTATATATTTAGAGCATGACACTGAGTCCTTTACAGTCTGGAAAAGCTTTCATATATACCTGTTCCTATTCCCCCTCCAACACACCAGCCCTTAAATTTCAATATTAATATTATTTTCCCACAGATATTCAACTGGCATTTTCACTGAAACACTGAACTCCGACCTATCACATAAACACCAGCTTAAGCACATAACCTACTTCAGATGCTCTCTTCTCATTTTTAGATTTACAGTTGAGGAGAAAAAAGGGAATATTTGAAGTACTTGATAGTTCTTAAATATTTCTGTATTGAAATATGTACTGAATATTTTGTTTGATAAAAAGTCTATTTTACCTTGAAAATTGGCTAAACCAGTGAAGTTTCAACATGCTGTACTTTTTGGCTAGTGTTTTTGGTGTCTCCTAATAGAATTGTTTTCCACTTTTGCAGTCAGAACTGAACATTGGATTCCAGCACTCTCTCTAAAAGTATTTGCATTTTGTGATGTTTAATTGTAGCTACACAAAGGCAAGAATTCTGAAGGAAACAAAGATTTGGTTTAGATATTTTTTTTTAGAAACAAATTTTAGTTTGAATGTACTTAAGGTGGTTCAGGGTTGATGTCACGGTTTGATGTTTGCAAGATGTGAATGTGTCGACTTTGGACTCATTACAGAACAAGTAAAACAGAGCTACTTCTTTTGCAGGCTTTTGCAGGCTTTTGTATGTACACCTTTGTGCTGACCTGCAATGTGCTTCTCTTTGTCCTGAATCATGTCTGAGCCAAGAATACTTGTATTGTGCTGTGTAGTGATTTTTTTAAACTCATGTGCCCAGTGTAGCTGGAAATCAATTGCACTGTTATCCCAGACCTCTAAACAGAAAGAGTGCTGCCATTTTTCTTCTGTATCACCTACCAGCAGAAGGGTCTCCTGATCAAAACAATCCCTCATTTATTTTGGCATCCTTTAAAATATTTTAGCAGTGCTGCTTTTTCTCCAAACCTGTGAGGATTGTGTCATCCTTCAAATGACAAATCCAGTCAGTGCTTTTTTGTGAGGCCTAATGCACAGTGTAGCTAAAGGAACTTTTTTTTTGAAGCCATAACAGGTTATAATTAGTTGCAGTCTTAACTGGAGGCTTCAGTAAAATTCATGCCCTTTCCTTCCCCTCCTTTCTTCTGTATCCTGTTGGTAATTGGAATCAAGAATGGTTTAGCTTTAACGCATATCTGTATGGTGAATTGGCTTGTTCCAAGTGTTCTTGGAAAGATTGGTCTGAGGCATGACATACTTTCCTTGGTGATTTCCTTGGGCACATTTGAGTTTGCTCCTGATTGTCTTTCCAGGATGAAATGAAGATACATTTGATGATGTTACTGTCTTTAGTACCTGTATTAGTACCAAAGGTACATTGCGCACACCGAGAAGACTTCCCTGAGCCTTCTTTTCTCCAAGTTTGTTTTGTCTGGTTCCAGCTCTCTGAGCTTCTCATTGTATGAGTGATGCTCCTGTCTCTTAATCATCTTCATGACTCTTTGCTTGACTTGCTCCAGTATTTCCATGTCTTTGTTATACTGAGGACCCCAGAACTGAACACAGCACTTTCCCACCGGTACAGAGTACAGGGGAATAATCACCCCCCTAGACCTGCTATTTTAACTAATACAGCCCAGGATGTTTCAGGTATTCAATTATGTCTTTTGCCTCATGCCATCCCTAAGTCTCATACTATACTCAAAGGCACAGAATGCACATGCATTTTGTCCTGTAGCACCATGCTGACAGGATGCAGTGAAACACTTTGCTGTAGAAACAATTCATGGAATCGTAGAATTTTGGTTGGAAGAGACCTTTAAGATCATCTGGTTCCAACACCCTGCCATGGGCAAGGATGCCTTCCACTAGACAAGGTTGGTCAAAGCCCCATCCAACCTGGCTCATAATTATTAACTTATAAATGTTTCTGAAGGTGGTGGGGTCCAGAGGAAATGCTGATCAGTTCACTCTGAGGGGTACTAATGTTAAATTGGCCATTAGTCCACATTAGTGGACTTCATGCAGATGATGATGGTAGCCAAAGGTATAAAGTGCAAATTTCTGATTACTGTGATATCTCTACAAAATGTATGTCCTAGCAGATCTTCTCCATGGCAGGTGTGTATTCACCTCTCCAAGTTATATTAACAGTTTAACAGTAAAAGGTATAGGTACTGTTTCAAAGGGAAAGAAGGGTTAGAACAGAATCCAAGCAAAAATTTCACAGCATGTTCCAGGAATTGAATCTTGCACCTGATCTTTATGTCTGAAATATTTATAATCAAATCAGTTCAGCTAAACACTGCTTTCTACTTTCTTCTCCTCCTAAATCAGCCTCCTCTTCATACATGCTGAAAGGGTTACCTATGCTATTCTCTTCTATCTACTGTGGAGCTTCTTCCTCTTGTCATCCTTTACATTAAAGATTTTCATTATTTTAAGTGTCTCTTTTTGCTGAAGTGGGGGAGAAAAAAAAAAATGCAGGGTTAATTAGGTAACTTAATTAGTAACTGATTTTCCAGTTGCAGAGCTTGCTGCATCTTGAAATACTATATGCATATTATAAAATATGAGGCCTTAAAAATTACCTTGAAATTTACAGACCTATGAAGTATGCTGAAATTAAAATTTATTCAGTAAAGATCTTTTTTCTGAGCCTCTGTGTACATGAAAATTGTTAATCCCTATATTCTAATAGGATTTATAGAATAGTGGTTAGGGCTGGAAGGGACCTTAAAGATCATCCAGTTCCAACCCCCTGCCAGATCCTTCTCTATGGACACCTTCCATTAGACCAGGTTGCTGAAAGCTTCATCCAACCTGGCCTTGAACGCTTCCAAGGATGGAGCAGCCACAACTGCTTCCAGTGTCTCACCACCCTCATAGTTGAAGAGCTTCATGCTCTAAAATAATGTTCTGTTTGTATGACTTGTCCATATATAGCTGATAATTTTCTACTAGCACATAGTCTATATGCTTTTGATCTAAACTTGCTATTCAATAATAGTCATTTGCTTCTTAAATCTGGGGATATGACATCAGAAGTGATGCATCATCACTAAAGTGAAATTCTACTAGAGCTAATACTATAAATTCCACTTTTTCTGTATGTTATTGATAATCAGTAGCAAACAATTTTTGCTGAATTATAATTACAAGAGGAGTCAGGGGAAAATGTCTTCATCAGCATGCAAGCTATAATTTTTAGTCCATGTATAAGAAAATTTGCGCTAATTTTCTTTCTGAACTCTGAAGCTAAGACAGTGAT
Source organism: Psittacus erithacus (assembly GCA_009867235.2). Lineage (NCBI taxonomy): Eukaryota > Metazoa > Chordata > Aves > Psittaciformes > Psittacidae > Psittacus > Psittacus erithacus. The sequence continues at coordinate 26,076 of WYDI02017060.1, forward strand.
TACAACACTTGGATGGCTTGTTTCCTCATTTTGCTTTATTCCAGTTGATTAGTTCTGTCCTCATGACTTGGAATAATTCTGTGTGTACTGCAGGATATTAATATCCCTTTTAGTTAGTTGCTTATTGCTTGCATATGTTGTGTAAAAAGTCGCTTCATCATGAGGAATCTTTGAAAAATGCATTGAAAAGCATTTAATTCTTTCATTACTAAACCTTTTATGTGTATAATAGAAAACAGAAGTCAAGGTGTCCTTGCAATGGCACATCAGTTTTCTCTGCATAGGTTTCTTTCTTCATGTGTTAGAATCCTATTTATGCAACTCCTTCAATAAAAAGGAAAAGGAATGCCAGTAGACTCACGCTGTTTTACGAAGGTTATACTTTGAATTTCTAGGTACAAAATATGTACTTCCTGATAAAATAGGGTCAGGTACTAGATGTTAGAAACAAATAATTTCCCAGGCAAGCCTTCTAAGTCCTTTCACATTTTTTAACATACCTTTCATGTACAGTTTCTGTTCAGATAAAGATATTTATTTCTCTTGACAGAGCTCATCTGCTGTTTCCTTGACATCTTCTGTATTTCTACACTTGACTTTGTCTGTTGCACTGAATCTATCTGAGAAGAGATACATCTTGAATTTTGTGTTCAGAATGCTATCGCTGCTTTAGAATCATTCTCTTCTCTCCACCTTTTATTTTCAGCCATTCTAGAGCAGTTATTGCCTATTTTCCACTTGATAGTAAAGTTAAACCTGTGAACATCTCATTTTAATTAATTACCAAAAAGTAAGATCCATTTTTTAAAACATTAAGAGAAATGAAACGAGACAAGTGGAAATAAGAAGGTGCTGACAGAAAGATGATTATTTGCCAGTTACTGTAATAAAAAGTAATAAGATCAGTTGTTAACATATTTCCTTGCAGTTATATTCTTTTTGTTTCCTGAATGTACCAAACCTGAAGCCAGTAATTCAGCATGGTAGAATAGGGTAGATGCAATTATTTCTGTGAAAGTAATAAAATGAAGGGGTCTTAAATTATCTGTGTCATGATTTTGTTTGGGGCTTCAGTCTTTATGCTATATATTCTTAGCATAATAAAAAATAATAGGCATGTACAGAAATTCAATTGCATAGATTTATACTGTGTATCCCTTCCTTATGTATCTGCAGATGGTGCCTATTTCTGCATATTATGTTTTAAAGGTTTCATTTTATGCTGGTTAGAATACATTGCAGACTCTTGTATTTGATGGGGTAAATGTAGGGGAGTACAAGGATTCATTGGAAATGATTCATTAAAAGATTTATATGTACTTTTTATAAGCCATGTAGTTTCCAATGAAGACTGTAAATTGTTACCTTCCCTTATTGCTAGTTCTTCTTAATTTTGGTGAAATTGTTTCCTTGTTCAGTCAAAAGTGCCAGAAGTCTGATCTATTAAATGTTTGGATGCTTGATGCTGAAGGCTTTGTAGGAGCATAACAAAATTAAATAAGACCTAGAAAGAAAGAATACAAGAGTTCATTTCTTATAAGGTTTTGATTCAGATTGCAAATAAGCACTCTTAACATAATTTCAAGTAAAGAAAATGAAAGCAGTGTATGTTGGAATTATGCATGACCTACAAAGATAAAGATAGAAAGACATAGAGATTGTCAGTCACAAGAGTGGGTTTCAATCATCAGTCACAAATTGAGCAATTCAATTAATCGTGCTTTTTCCCTGGTGTCTCTGGAGTTTGTATGTATCCTGTTGATCAGGAATTTCTGTTGCTGACTTCTGCTGATCTAAGCCCCTTTTGGAGACATTAAAGCTCTAAACCAGGAAAAAAAAAAAGATGATTACAAACCACTGTAAGATAAACCCCATTAGTCAGCTAACTGTGGCAAAAGTGCAAGGCATTTGTAGACATCACTACCAGAATGTATCTTACTTTTGTCATGCTGCTAAAACTCCTCAAGCTCTGAAAAGCGTATTTTTCATGTCTGTGTGAGAGGCAGCTGAAGTAAAAGTTTGAAAGATCTGTCTTTTATAGGAAAGGAGTCTCAAAGTTGAAATAGGTAATATAAATGTCATTTTTCTTGATTTACTTCTCAGGAGTTGCTGGAAATCACTAGTTTCAGAGAGGCTAGAACTGGTCAATCAGCATCATGTAGCGATTGTTCAAATTGATAGAAATATGTTTCTTGGTTTTAGTGGATAGTATTGTGTGACAGGATGTTAATGAAGCAGGTCAGCCTTGAGAACTAACAGAAGCAGAACTTATTACTGGTTTAACTGCTTGCATTCTGTCTCTATGGATATATTTTCATAGTGGCATTTAGGATTTCAGAGCTTCATCCTCTAAACTGATGAGGCAAGTGAGAAACTGGCTTGTGTTAGTCATTATTTCCAGGTATGTTCGGAGGTATGGCACTAGAACCCTGAGTGACAATTTTCAGGAAATTTTGGGAATTAAGTGTTCAAGCCTTAAGTCTTGCAAATAATAAACTTTCTTATGAGTAATCTGACCTACTTCAGCCTTCTATTTATGAGTATAGTGCATGCCGTTTCACTCCTTTGAAGAAGTATTTTACCCTATAAGGAGCTCAGTCTGCTTGATTGAGCTATTAAAAGAGAAAGAGAAAGCTTAATAGGAATGTAGGTGACAAATTTCATTTTTCCTGAGTAAGACTATTATGATGAGTGAAATCTTCTAGGAAGATGAATAATGTGGTACATTCACTTGAAGTGATGCATGCTGTTTTTTCATGGTACTGCTCTTTTTCAATGTGCAATGATTTAGTGCGTAGATGGAGAACTTTTGAAAATGTGTCATTTGTTTATGATTAGAAACTTTAGTCACATACCCATAATTGAATAATATAAAAAAAGTATATCGTTGGCACTTCTGAATGGTTGCTCAGTACTTTTTGGATCTTGTTTCAAGTTCTCCTGAATGTACAATTAGATTTTCACTTTAATTGGGGAGAGGAGCAGTTATATATGAAGACATTATAGCATGTTTCATATAAGACATATATTAAAAATGTTTTTAGCCTATGCATATTCTTGCAAGAAGAAGAAAAAACCCCATAAAAATATAGATTTTTGCAAACGATTTTGGAGGAATGACATTTTGAAGCAATTCTGAAGGCATAAATTTTGAAGCAGCACTTGACCTATGGCTCCATAGATTGCTGAATCTGAATAGATCAACAAGGTGCCCAAGAGTCTGAGTAAGTGCTATACACATTTATTGTTTCTGCTTCCAATTTGTATTAGTGGTGATGCTACTGAATCCTTACTTGTCAATTGCTGTCAGCAGCCAACATGGCCGAGCTCTGTCACAAGGGAGCTGAGGGCAACAGCAAGACAGTGACCTCACTGATGAGGTGTGCAGTCCCACAATATCTGAACAGATCAAGTGACAGTAACAGAGTTCAGCCAACAGTCTGGTTGGTAGTTGCAAATGAAGCCTGTGGTTGTAAAGCAGATTTGAGTTTGAGCCAAGAAAACAAGTCAGCTGGGCAGGATCAACATCAATAAGGTATGGCCTAAGTGCAGCATATCTACAGCAGGGCAGAGGCTTCCATGCCGTACCCAAGCCAGTGGATGGAGGCTACATGGATAGAAGCTCCAGCTGGAGCTTCTCACCACAATTTTTTCACAGCTTAGCTATTTCATAGAAACCTCATCCAGGGTTACACAGCTAGGGCGTGCCAGAGTGGAACTTTTACCCAAGTACTTAAACCTATGGACAGGGAAAGGGAAGGTTTACAGAGAAAGATGGTATAAGACTGGGCAGGACAACTGCAGCCTGTTGGTTTACTCAGGACCCTGACACTTCCAGCTAGTGTCACCGATAGCTGGGGACATCAAAGATGGGGGTGAAAGGGATGGGAGACTGCTCTTCAATCTGATCTTCCTGTCATGTAACCCTTAATGCACACATTGTAACAGGCATTGCTAATGGCAGAACTTCAGCTCTAAATAAACCCACGCCAAAAATTGTCCTAGGGTTGGATGGACTTTTTCTGATGAAGCAAAGTGCTGCACTTTCAGGATTCTGTCTGACACTTCAGAGAATTTAGGGTTGTTTTTTTTTAGAGTGGGAAGAGTTGTGTTTGGAAATGGGTATTTTAAATGTAATGTGGGGAGCTCATATGACCATGTGTACATGATGTGGACAGCTGCAACTGGTCAAGCTCATGAAGGTTATCTTCACTCAAGAGTGAGCAAATCAATATATGTAATGAAGTAATGTGATTCATCTGCATCTGGTCATATGAATTATTGAGTAAATTCCATTGATGGTATTGACTATATCTCCACTGAAAATAATGGGGTCTTAGACAGCTAGCTCAAATGCAGACATTTAAATTGCAGACACAAAATGACTGAGATTAGAAGGGACATCAGTATGGTGCCTAGTCAAACCTCCTGTTCAAAGCAGGGTCAGTGGACCAGACCAGGTTGCTCAGGACTTTATCCCATCTAGTCTTGAAAGCCTCCAAGAATGGAGACTGCATAACATCTGTGGGCAGCCTGTTCCAGTGCTTGAAAGTCCTCATGGTGGAAAAAATGTCTCCTTATATTCAGTTTAAATTTAAATCAGTAGTATCTTGTTCTCCCACTGGGCACTTCTTTGAAGTGCCTGGCTCTGTCTTCTTGATGACCTCATCATAAGTACTGTTAGGTTTAGAGTCCCCTGCAGTTGTCTTCTCCAGACTGAACAAACCTCTTTTCCTCACTTTTTCGTTACAGGGGAGTTGCTGTAGCTTCTGTCTTTTTGCCTTTTACTGAAGTTGCTGCAGTTTGTCACTATTTTTCTTGTACTGGGGGCATGGTATTGGATGCAGTGTCCTAGATGTAACCTAATAAGTACCTAGATCTACTGGCTATGGTCCTTTGAAAACAGCCCAAAATGCAGCAGGCCACCTTTGTAGCCAGGGTGTGCTGCATCCACCATGTGTAGCAGTGGGCCTATATTTTTCTTGTCTAGACTTCTTGCTTATTTAGTCTTGTTGCCCTTAATGTCCCTTGCCAGTTTCAATCCTAGTTAAACTTCACTATTCTGAGACACATGGCTGTGCAGTGTTTCTAAATTCCTTCTTTGTAGCCTGTCTAATTAGAGTGCTAAATCTGGAGTACAGTGTTCAGTGATGCAGGCATTCCATCCCATGGGCACACAGGTTGCTTTAATGCCGTTGATCTTGTTGCAAACAGTATGTGCAAATTTCTGTATATGCAAATATGCGGGAATATTTTGGAAGAACGTTAGCAAGTGCAAAGATATATAGAAATACACTTTTTTTTTTGCAAAGCTGTTTGGGTTTTGAAATGTGAACCTTTTTTGACAGTGTCGTAGTCCAGGCACAGGCTGTGCCTGTTATGGCATTTTATATTTCTGATGGCCATAAGAAGCCATTCTGCAGAGATGAGAAAACTGTTGTCCTGTGTGTCAGATTTACTTGAATGTTAATGCAGTTGTCCAGCTAAACTTTATGATAATGTCTTGTTTTTTCTGCACTGAGCTACTTGACAGCATTGTATCTGTCACATATAGTAAAAATATATTCCTCTTCAACTTTCTCTTAGGTAGGAATTGTCAGACTTAGCATATCAGCACATCAAATTGTATCATCGGTATGAGATCTGGTTGGTTTGCCACAGCAGAGAGTTTGTCCATCAACAGTAAAAAAGTTAGTATGATAAACTGTATTTATTATTACTTATATCAACACTTATTTTTCTGTTATATTTGACTGAAATTGTGACAGATGTTCTGAGGTTGCCTGAAAGAGGCATTACTACAGATTACTATTTTACATGACTGCTTGTTTGTATTTGTTCTTTTATTACCTCTAATAGATAATGATATAGAGTCATGGGGAAAAAATGAGGTTGAACCAGTGTTGTGAAAGAGCTAGTTTTAATGTGGTACACATAAAATTATCGTGACAAGCCAAAGAAAGACTCTGTAATATTCACCCATAGGAAAAAGAAAACCAAACAAAGAAAATCCAACCAAATGCCTTGACAATTGGTGAAGATTTAATTATGTAAGCTAAATAAGAAAGCATCTGTGTATTATTGGTCTGTAGGTGTAGTTTGAATAGAAGTTTATTTTTCTATGTGGATTGAATATATATCTTTATTTTGAATCCTAGATTAGAATTGGTCTTTGGAGTTGAATTGTGGGTAATAGCCAGAAGCAGTAACATCTGTGGTTTTTCAGTAGAAGCCTATCATCAGCCCAGCTCCACCTGGCTGAAGCTATTGACTCAGAGTCTGAAGGAAATGTTTGGTTAGGCTCAAAAACTGAGTGCCTTCCCCTGGATCAGGCCATAGCCAAGCACTGTAAAGCCAGTTTCTGCTACAGCTCACCTATGTGGGGGGAGGAGGAGGAGCTAAAGGCATATTTCCCACTAAGCTTGTCACAGGCTTGGAATTGCAAATTGCCTTGGCAACTGTTGACAATCCTTCATTTATGAGGTAAGAACACCCTGAATACATACAAGCACCAGACGCTGGCTAAGTGAGCATGACCAGGTAGCCCCAAAATCTGTGTCCGCTCAGTCATTTTTCCTGTTTGATATGTGTATACCAGCTGGCAGGCTGGTTAGCTGCAGTCCAGTCATTCACTATGTGCTGTTGGGAATAATGTCATCAGCTGATTTTTCTTTATGCAAGAGGATGGTTATTAGAGTTGTTATAGTATAGGTATATAACATTTTCATGTGAACCTCTGAGATAGCATCAACCATATAGCAGATTACAGGCTGTCATCTGCTCTCATTGAAATCAGCATAAATCTGAAGTAGCTTCACACAGTAAAATTTCCTTCATATATATCAGTATATTCAAGAATGGAATTCAACTTTGCAGTCATTTCTGAAAGCAAGCCATCTTTTTCATCCAAATGTCTGTCTGCAGCCACAGTAGCTCAGAACACTTGCTGAAGGTGGACTTGAACTGGATATTTAAAACTTTTGATTCTAAAACTGACCATGCATAGTCAATGTTTTCATTTCCCTTTTCAGTCATTGACTTGGCTGTTTGGCCTGCCAACTCTGTTTGCTTTCCATTTCACTCAGTGCGATCCTGGCCACGGTTTTTAAGTGCTACAGAAATATAAATGATGACAACAGCTTTTAAAATGGAAATTGTTAAACTCTAGAAAGTCTCCATCTGCTTGTATATCAGCATACAGAATAGTATTTGCATTGTGTTCAATAGGAAACAAAAAAATTGTCTTCATACATCCTGCTCTGACCCAACTAGGAATTTAAATCATCAGAAATCATTATGGAGTCTGTCCTTGTGAGATTACTACCTATATTTTGCTGAGCCAGGGTTTTCAGAAAGGTTCATTTTAGCATTTCATCATGTGTGTTTATCTAAAATGAGTATGCAAATCTGGTTTTGTTTATTTCTGTTGTTGGGTATTATAATGTTTCTGCATTAGAAAGAGGTGCTGTATAATGGACTGCTGGCGAAGGAAAAGTGCAATCTTGTGGTTAAAGTAAAGAGGGAATCACTGTGTTGCACACATAAATTCCAGCGCACACTATGGGATATGAATCCTGGATTAACAAGAATGCTGATATGCTGTAATGTGATTGTGCAGGTTTTAAAGGCCAAGAGGTATTTGACAGTTCTTATTTTATGTGCAAAATATGGTTTTATGACTGTGGTTCAAAAGTATGCTGAAATGTAGAAGGGGCACCCAAGAAGCTGCGACAATGGCCTCTAGAAAAAAAGAGAAAAATATATTTTCAGTTTATTAGGATCAGCTCGTGCAAGATTCTTCGAGGACCCAGTGATCATACTCTGATAGCATACAGCTCTCAGGGTAAATAATTCTGATTGCAAACTTAACAAAGCTAATTTATAGATAATCACAGGACTGAGCACAGCTACTTATTGCAACAAAGTACCAAAAACTGGTGATAAACCATTAGTTTTCCATTGTATGACAAGAGGAACTACTACCAGGAATACTATGGAAGTCAAGGAAAAAACAGATGAAGTCTATGTAGTATATAGGGATTGTCTCAGTTTGGATTAGACTGTATGGTTTGTCTTAAACACTAAGTCAGACTAATTGAAAAAAGTAATTTCTTCTGCCTGTGAGTACTGTAATTGAAAATGAGCTCTCAGGTAGTTTAAATTTCATCTGACACATGGCTGAGCAAAGAACAGAAAAGTACTGTCACCTGAGTAGCAAAGCCTGTTGGGTTCATGAGCAAAGCGCTCTCTCTTCTACTATTCTGCTGTTACTGTTCTAAAGAGTTATATGCCACTAAATGTCGATTGATGACACTGGTTTTTGTTTGTTTTTTCTCATTAGCAGTAGGCAAAATCTTCATTTATTTCCATTCTCTTACACAGTAATCATCGCGTAGTCAAAGAAAAAGAGTTTCTCATTGAACATCTGTTACAGTTACAATTTAGTCTAGTTTCAAAGTGATTTGTGAAATGGACAAGTGTTAACTCTGAGAAACAGAACCCAAGGTTTCTGCAACCAGCCACTGACCATTTGTAACACTGTGTATCGCACTCATCCTAGTACCATAATCACTAAAACATCTCAGAAAACAGAACTGATTTTTATTGAGCCAGAAAATAAATAATGTCTTGGAAATAACCCATAGGTTAATATTTGGCTCTTCTAGAGGTAGCATTGAGTCTTGTCTTTGCCTTTTTCCCACAAAATATGACAGGACCAGGCTGCAGAAGAAGGAATTTTGCATCTCCAAGTGTTAAGATCAAATAAAATGAATCAGTGGTGGATATGGACTTTAGCTGGATCACTAGAACTGAACTCTTCTGTCTCTTAAAAGTTCACATGTAGGGCTAGATGTAAGCTTTGTGGTTGGCACTACTTTTGTTCTTTTTATGGGATTGTATAGACAATAAAAGGTCTCTTTCTCTAGTCTTCTGTCTTCATGAGATGTATGTTTTCCTAATATGGAGAAGGAAAAGGTACCTTTAGGTTTATTACTTTTCTTTTAATTCAGTGAATATTGAGATTGAACTGAATGAAAGCATTCCTATGCTAATAGCTACATTTATTGCACTTTAATGCATTAACGATGGGAAATAATCGCCCCAAGACAACATCTGTCCTCATTTGTCTAGTTCCATTTATGTTAATGGAAAAGCTGAGGGTTTGATAATCACTTACCTACTTTAAAACTTATTTCTGTGTGTTACGTTATTGTTTTCGGTTGCCAATTTATATATCCAGCTAAGGACCTTTTAACTTCTGGACCAGCAACAGAACCAAAGGCAGTTTCAAAAGAAAGTTCTCTGAATTACTCTTCTCCTGCTCTGTCTGTGCTATGTCTGTCACTGTGCTATATTCCAGCATGGAATATATTCAGCCTGTTGTATCACATTTCTTGCAGCTGCTGTTACATGCTGCCAGATCTAGGTTTCATGCTACCATTTTCCCAAGTTTTTTATGGATGCATTAATTTGCTGCTCATGCAGTTATGGCCTTTGGCACTTTACAGGAGCATTCTTTCATGCACACACTTGCTTTGATCTGTGTACGTGAACAGGGCTAAACTGAGTATCCTGGGTACTGGTCAGGTGTAGTAGTAATTTGTTCCCTGCTCTCTGCTTTGCCAGTGAGTCTTTGCTCTAGGAAAATGAAGTTTGGGAATGGATATGTTTTTTCACCCTGCCATTGCTTTTGTTTTCTAAGGGATCTCCCAAACCATATCAACTGCATATGCCTGGGCTCTAGGACTAGAGTTTGAATTCTGATTACCAAGCAGTTTTTACAAAACTTCTTTTGTTATACTCCTGATGTGTGGTAGGATGGGACAATGACAATTTATACCTGGTTTTACCAGTGCAGTTGTAAAAATGGTCTCTTTCATTACAACTGAATTGCAATGAAATTGCAGTCTCTAAATTCAGCCATCTTCTTGGCCAAAGTGTGGCCTGGGTACAAGAAAAGTACTATGAAATTATATCTGTGACAGATGCTGCGGTGTAGTCAGAGTGACTGATCTTCATTTTAACTTAGTTTTATGCCAAAGCAGCTCATTACTGATTAGATAATTGTGAATGTGAAGTAAGACTTAGAGGGAACTGAACACGTCTAAATGCATTTTGCGTATTTTCCATGCAGCTGAAATTCTGACAAGTGGACTATTAGTGTGGCTGTCATTGTACCCAGAGAAATAATGTGATTCACGTGAACTCACAGATGGCTGAGGGTCCTGTGGTTGTTTGGTTCCCTGCCTCCCCTCCCCTTGTTTTAATTATTTGAAACACATTGACCACAATCTTTCCTGTATGTAAACGAAATATCTAGGAAAACATGAAGATGCCATTTTTCTCACAAAAGTAAGCTTTCTATGAATTATTCAAAGCAAACTTTTATTTTGGGATGTTTAACTTTTGCTTATTTCTTACTAAGTGTTAACAAGTGTTAAGCAAGTGTTAACAACACGTTAAAAATAGTTTCCTATAATTTTCCCTAGTTTCTTTAACTATTTTTGTCTCCTCTCAAACATTCTCACTTCTCACCATTTAACTGGTCTTATTTTAAAATCTAATAGTATCTCATTTTTTTTCCCCTCATTTTTTTTCTGTGCTTTGTGTCTCTCTGAATCAGTGTCTCTCTGAATCAGTACCAAATCACATTCTTCTTCTGGGTATATGTAGGGAGGGTTGGTTATTGCCGCTGCTGCCCGACTTTATACAGCATTTTGCATACTTGCACCTAAAAAATAGTGTGGACTTTAACTTCATTGCTTTTGCACTATCTTACATATAGTTATTAATGTATAGCAGATGGGTAACTTCTCCACCTATTCTTGCTGCTGTCAAATTCAAAAGTGTAGAACCCATTTTGGCCTGAACTGAAGGAAGACTAAAGCAAAGCAAGGGTGCCCTGAAGTTCATCAGTGCCTTTTCTCATCATATGCTTTGTGATACTGAAATCAAAACAGAGATTTGGCTCCTATTCCCAGTGGTTTCCTCTGTGGCAGTAGTCAGATGAGCTAAGCCAGCACTGCTGAGAGCTCTCTGAGCAAAGTCAGTGCCTCTTCCTTGTATTTCACAGCTCTTGTATCATTGTGACTTTCTGCAGCTTAGTAGAAGTGATGGTGTGATACCTGCTCCTTCTCCATACCCCAGCTCTATTTCCTCCTCCTACACTCCTCCACCCCAATCTTGAGGTTTTCTATAATATTACAAGTCGTAAAGAAGTGGCTCTGTGGTGAATTTCCCTTTGTGTTGTCCAAATGCATAAGAAATGTGTGGAAGCAAAACTTTTATGAGCCCGCCGAGGTTCTGGGAATGTGCCTACTCAGAACACAGCAAGTGCCATGTGTCTCTTTCCTTACTTGGTACTAACAGGAGTATCTCACTATTTCTGGATTAAACACATTCTAGAAATCATTCAGGGCAGAAAGAGACTGTGTCTGAAGCATTGTGCATTGGTCCTGAAGATGTGTGAAGATCATAAAGCTGGACATCTAAAACTTCAGTTTATTGGTTTAGCTGGAACTGTAGTTGCTGGTATCCATAAAATGCATCTAGATGTATTTTCTGTAATTCTAGGCTGTTTTCCTGAACTGAGGTTATACATAACCTTTAATATCATTGTGTGATAAGTAATGCTCACTTTCATGTAGCCTTGAAGGATGTCATAGTTCTTTGCATCAATAAATTATAAATAGTGACCTTTTGTACGTTGAAAGTGCATCTTACACTAATTTATATATTAACACTTGACAACTGTAGGTTTATTTATCCTAATTTTGCTTATTATAGTCGTGCTGTGCGATTATGTTAGTTTTATAGTCTTTTACCTCATGGTATTTTTGTTCCTTTTCCATGACAACTGATTCACTGGAATTGTGGGGGTAGGGAAATTCTTCTTCCCTATGTATAATACAGTGCAACTCTATTTTAATCTTATGCAACTACTGATTTTAATTGATTCATGAAAGTATGCACCAAGTAAAATTTCATGCTATTTTACTTGATTTCTGTCTTTCTTTAAGGTCAGGTTATAAAGTCTTTCATCAGATTTTTCTTTTCATAGTAGAAAATAACCTGCCTTATTTTCCTTGAGGCAAAGCATTGCAGGAGAGGTTCCCTATCTGATGTAATAATCCCTGATTAAAAAGAGGGATGTATTATAACAACTGTCCAGAGCTCAGGCATTGTCTGACTCACAGTGAGCCTCTATGCACTGTGAGCACAGTTATGAATTTCTCATGAAGCTGTCAACAGCATTTAAATAACTAATGCCACCTGGGATTGATTTTTGGGATTGACATGGAAAAAGATGAGCAGATGCAGATTAGCTAATGTGTGTTTGTGTATACATGTGCGTGAAGGAGGATGATGATGTTACTTCTAAAATATTGTTAATTTGTATACATTTATAATGACTCCAAAGCCTTGTGGAAGGAATATGGATGTGCTTAGTATTCCTGCATACAGACTACTGTGCAATGTTTTGATTAAAAAATGAGAAGACATTGGGCAGTTGTATAAAAATCTTCCATAAGTAAAATTAGAAAATCCTATTGCTAGCCTATTTTGATAACAGAGTGAAATGTTTTTTTGAACGGCAGTGTGTGTATATGACCATCTGTGTATTTGCGGGAAGCTATCATTTCTGGTCACATACAGCTATGCAGCTTCAGTTCCTAGCAAAACCAATGTAATTTGAAGCATTTTTAACAGCCTGAGGATAGAGCCTATTAGTGCTGCCTGGCTCTTCTGTATGCTGAGAACCTCCTTCATTTTGTTTAATGGCTTAACAATTCTTGGTTGTAACTAGAGTTTGATAAAACTACTCATCCCCTTGAGACACTTACCAGCTCTGGTAGAGATGATATGCAGATATTCATACCATATGCAACTGGGAATGAAAAACACTTTTTGCCTTTCCACTTACCATGTTTCTCACTATGTCTGTATACGTTTCTCTGAGCTAATTCCCTTTCACTGCTACAGTACTGCAGAACCAGAATGGGCAAGAGTATAAAGTAGAGTGAAAACAGAAATCTGGGCTTTGGGGAGTTGATGGGCATTAGTAGCAATGCCCAGCAAGGCTGAAGCAGTTCCAGGCTCCTAAAGCAGCAGACAGATGCTTTCCACCTTGGTGGTTTTAGGGCTGGGAGAAGCAGGTTTGCATCTCAAGCCTCCCCACGGAGGCAGAGAAATCTTCCATCAGCTTCAGAGTAAATTTTTTCATACATCTGTTTTTTACTGTAATTGAAATGAAATTAGGATATTGAAAGCTTGGGACTGTTTTAATCAGCAGGAGACAACTAAAGAGTTGACAATTAATTCAAAATTATGATGTTTGTTTGCCTGAACTCTGCAAGGAATTAATGGGGTTTTGTTGGTTTCTGAAGATCAGAAGGTGGGTTCTAGTAAAATTTCCCTCAGCTCTCATGCGCTGCTTGGGTTAAACCCCTGTTAGAATTTGTGCTTTTGTTTTTCTCAAATAATGATAATTTTTAGTTGTTAAGCACAACTTGAGGGGTGCAGGCCTCTGCTTGTAGTGTCTGAATGAAAGTATGATGCTTGTAATAACCTTGGCTGCTTGTGGCAAGATTCTTCTGCCCTGCATCACCATGTGTGAACTTGTAAGTCTGCAGTTTGTGATCAGTCTGTCCTTCTACATGAAGTCTTTCTCCTACCAAGTGCTAAGCATCCTCAGATTTCACTGTAAGGATAGTGGTCCTTAACAGACGTTTTTGAGCATTATGGCAGTTCATATAGATCAGTTAATTAAATAAATACAATAAATATCAAGAACAGAGTTGGAAACAATCAATTTGACATCATAATCTGTGTGTAGCTGGTTTGCGTTCCGTATGCTAAAAATGTTACTTTTTTTTTTTAATTTCTTAAAATTGACTGACTTATAGTATCAATTTCTTTTTTTTTTTACACCATTCTGGGCTGAGTTTAGTTGACCCAGCTGAATGTCCCTCATGTGTGACCCAGTCACAGGGGCTCGCAGTTCAGACACATACTCTGCAACAGGAGCTGGAGGCCACAGAGGAAGGATATTGTAGGGCATCTCAATTACCTCCATAGAGATATCTGTATTGAAACAAATGAATGAACCTCCTGATTTTGGCCAGTCCGTGCAATTTCTGGATGTCCTGCATCAGTGGTTTTTGTTTGTGTGTTTGCCTCCAATTCTTGCTATATTTTTTTAAACAGTCTTTTCTGGTTTTTTGATTTGGTGTGAGTTGAAAATGTTTGAATTGTTATGTCCGAAGAGCACCAAAAATAACCTGGGTGGCTGTGTCCTTAACTAGTGTCTCAGTTAAAGGTCATTTCTATGATGTATGTATTAATCATGTCGTATTTCCTGTCCATGTTGGTCAGCACAATAGTGTGGGCTGGCTTCTTGGAAAGCTGCTAGTTGCAGACAGCAGCTCTACAGTGAATCAAGCACCCCAGACCTTTGGTCTCTCTGGCTCGCTCAGTGTGCAGCCAAGTCTTTCCTGATAGACCAGGAGTATAAAAGAGCTTAGGTGTGCTTGATGGAAGATTGGACAGGAGTGGCAATGCAACTAGAAGCTGTGAAGTGGGAAAGAAGCGGCAGAAAGGAAAAAGGTGATGTGATTTCTGTGTAAATCAGGGAGCAAAATACACCAGAACAAACAAAACTCAGCCCTGCTTATCACTAACCTATCACCTTGGCTACTATCAGGTATTTCAGAATGAGGTCTATAAAAATTGTGATGACTGGTACGGAATTCCCTGTGCACTAGGACAGGGGACTTTTCTTGGTCACATCTATTGGTGAAGAGCTTGTGGCTGAGCTGTCAGTGTTTGTATCTTACTCTGCACATTTGTTTTCCAATGAACACAAATGAAACATTGAGTAATATTTTGTCCGTATAGAAATCTCCTTTAAATCTTGATAATATGTTCTGACAGTGAATTATCTGGATTATCTGTTTCAAATCTGCTGATGCGTGTTTGTATCAGGGCTAGGCTTCCTCCTGCATTTCATGAGGTGGGGCTTTATTTTTGCTTTTTAAAGAAAGAGTAATTTAGAGTGCATAGCTGCCCCTTTTTGTTTTGCTTTTCACCAGAATAAGCTGCAGGCTGCTTTGTAGTGTGGGTACAAATGATTTTTGCTATTCTAAGTAAGTGAGGCCAGAGGAAGACCAGAGAAAGAGGGAGGAGTGAGAGCGGCCCTAGTGCTGCATCGCTGGGGCAAAAGGGACAGAAGGAAGAGGAGAATGAGGAGAAGGAGAAAGAGAAGGGGCACCAGCAGCAGCCCCAGGTTTCCCAGATGCATAGACCTTGCAGGAAGAAGGCCCACAGCCATTTTGCTGTTCCTGGCAGCCTGTTGCCAAGGGCAACTGTTTATTTTGCTTGTAAAGCCAGGTCTGACTGTTGTGCTGATCATTTTGTGTAGGTTGTGAATGCAGCATTATTCAGCTCCTCCTTAAGCAGCCCCAGTCCATCTAAAAGCTCCATGTGTAGGGATGTGTCCAACCACTGAAACATTTTTATCATCACCTCTTTCTGGACTGTTTTCGTGTGTTCCCTGTATCTGAACCCAGAGAGCTGGGGTGGGGGGAATTAGGTGATGGGACTTTGTGCCTTTAATATGATAAACTGCATTATCAGCTTTGTAGCAGCTTCAGTATCAGCCTTTTGGGTTTGCTCATTTTAGCTACACACTGGTGGGGAGGATTCAATCATTCAGCCATCCTTACTAATTTTGATGTTTATTTCAAAGGTGTTTTAAAATTAATCTTGTACCTGATAACAGATATTTATTTTATTCTACAACACCTTCAGGGATGTTCTGGAACAGATTAAGAAATATGTGATGTGGTTATCTTGACTTGCACCTTGCAAGCGCTGTCTTTTCCCTTCTGACTAATCTTGTTATTTAGGCTCCCAATTTTTGGTGATGCAGTTTGCATTGGACATAAAGAGAACAGATGTGTCCTTGCACCTGCTTTGAACTTCATTTTACTTGGCATTCTCCATTTTATTGTAAGTCCTTTTGCAATGCCTTGCAGCTTTTTCTAGATGTGATTAGAAGGGAAGTGGTGTTTGATTGTGATATTTTGCAATCTCAAATCTCATTTGAATATTCCTTTTGTATTTGCCAATGTGAACAAAGCAGTATCAGTGAGCATAAAAGCATAGTTTTATATTCCTTACAAGCTGCTAAATGTTTCTTTCTTTACCACTAGGTAATGAAATGGTGGATTGCAAAAACAAAAACCAAATAAAAAACATTCCTCAGTGGTTTATAGTAATCTTGAGGAGTTACATTTTGACTTTATGTATTACTTAAGTGTAACATTTATGACTTGGCATTTAAGAGCATGACATGAGCATTTATAAACCAGGTATTAAATGGTCAGTCATGGAGTGACTTATTACTGAACAATATTATCTGCTATTGGCTTTAACAGCAGAGTACAGTGATTTATATTGCACATACATATTTTTATTGACAAGGAAATAGCCAAGGTGTCATACTGCTGTATTTTGCTTTTCTCGCTTTTCTTGATTTCTCTCAATCTGAACCATACAACTGGAGATAGAAGTTCTTCTGTTAAATAAATAAAAATAGATGTTAGCTTTTCATTTGAAGCATTTATCAGGCAGAATGTTAGTAGTGCTTGCATAATCAGGAAAGTGAGATCGTTTATACCAAGCTAGGATTGTAGCTGGCAAACTGAAATTTTATGTACTTGGGAATATAGAAGTTCTTAAGGCACACAAATAATGAATACTTAATAACTCAAAACCCCAGTAACACCTTATATTCAAGTTGTATTAAAATACTAAATTCTGTCCAAGCTATTTTATGCCATGCCTTGCTCTTTTATTTGTAAATGTATTTTTGCTGTTTTTTCTTACACTGAATCTTTTTGCATAGTTTACTCTGAGAGATACATTTGACAGAATTTGTGTTTGCTGATGGACTTAATGTAAGATTGGGATTAGGCAATAAGTAGTATTCCTTCAAAGAGCAGTAAAACATCTCAAAATGTTAAAGGGCTGACATTTCTCCATTAACTTGTGGCAAATGAGATCGTGAATCTATTAGATGTTATCATCTTTTGGTACTGTTCATCAGATCCAGTATGTGTCTAATAATTTAGCTAAAGAATGGATGATATGAGTCACTCCAGTCCTAGAGAGGATGAGGGGAACTGTGTCATGTATTTTGTGGTTGTTGCAGAGTTATTTGGAATGAGGCAGTTGTGAGAAATTGCAATGATATTGCTATTAGAATTAAAACAAGTTGTCATTTCCTACTAATTATCTATACCTCGTTGTATAAGTCAATGGCAAAAATATACTGGCCATGTTTCTTCCTTAACTGAAATGGCAGTAATGCAAGTTGAGATGGAGAAATAGTTACATGCTTTCTACTCAATTCTCAAACTGTGCCTATTAGGCTACAAGTGTAATTTATAGGCTTCTCCAAAATCATGCATTCGTTGCTTGTTGAATAAATTTCTGTCAGTATTTGAGAATTTGAAAATAAGATTGTTTTAACCAGTGAGTTTTATCATTGAAGAGAAACAACACAAAAAAAATTCTGTCCCTAAGTTACTAGCAGGAACCTTTCTGTATGCATGCAGTGGATTGCTTGCTGTTAAGAACGCTGACAACTAATGCCTCTACCCAGGAGATGGAGACCAGAATAGACAGAACAAGGTGGAGGGAAGTACTTTTCCTGTAGACTTGTCCTGGGTTCAGCAGTAGCAGTCATTTTTCTCCTTCTTAGTAGCTGGTGCAGTGCTGTGTTTTTGATTTTGGT
>WYDI02017062.1:0-22198 GCA_009867235.2 Psittacus erithacus
TTAGCAGCTGTTTGTTTTAAACCTTAGTTACTGGCTTGTTTTTTTCTCATCCCCTGGGGGTTACATTCTTTCGATTCTCCTCCCCATCCCTCGGGGGGGGGGGGGGAAGGGCAGGTTGTGGGGGGAAAACAAGCAGGCTACATGGTTTGTCTAATTTACGACTAAGCTTAAACCACGACACATACGCATCAGAACAGTCCTACTGACAGTAGCTTTTAGAGTACCTTCTCTGGGCACTGGGTACATCAAGACTACACAACTCCTGGATCAGCAGTTTCCCCACAGTCTGAAATGCAGCACTTGAATGCTCATGTTGAACTTTTCCAGGAAACTGAAGAGGATCAAATGAAGAGTTTTATTGAATTCTAAATATGGGGATTTTTTTTGTTTGCATGCTTGCTTTCGTCAAAAGAAATGCTCAAAACAAAAAGCTCATGGCAAATTAGAGGGATGAAATGCCACATTTTGAAAGTGCCAAAATTAAAGATTTTTGCTTTGGAACTGTGCCTCCCCCTCTCCATCATGAGCCATTCTGGGATTTTGATATTAAAGCATCACATTTGTCACTTGGCATGATACATATTCCATCACAAAGCCCGATCTTTTTTTGCAAAATGCAAATAAACCTTTTGCTAATCTGGCCAGATAAGACTGCCACACAAAGAAGAGTGCTCTTGTTTTTGTAAGCTGGGGAGTAGTATTAAATAGAAAAATCAGTCACATCAAAATGAAAGGCTTAAAAATCTAACAGATAATGGTAGGCTGCCCATTATAATGTTACAGGAGATTGTCCACTAAGTATTCACAAACACATCTGTCGCACAATGACACATCTTCTCCAAAGCCATATCTGTCCCTGACATCAGAGCTCCCCATAAAAAGCAAGTGAATTCAAAGCAACATTTATTGGCTATTTCATCTGAAGCTTCGCTTTCTCTGTAGCTCTTCCGTTCTCGTAATAATATGCTGAAATCTACTCAGAATATTTGAATCTTAGAGAAACAAAACACAGCTGAAGTAGCTGGAAGGCGAAGGGTCCATGAGGCAATTTCCTCTGATTCATTGGGAGACAAAGATAAAGTGATGACTGTGTTTGTGTTAATAACAGTGGAATTGCCTCCCTGGTGCTGTTACCCCCATATTTCTTTGGCTCTTGCTGTCATGTCCCATCTCATAGCCCCCCTGCTCTCAGCCATGGCCATGTTGGATGTGTCCATGGGAGGTCATGGCAGGACCTCCTGCCATCTCCATTCTGGGGCACTGCCCTGAGCTCAATGAAGCTGCCTAACTGAGATGCCTGGCCTCACTTGGGTATTCCCATCACAGCTCCCAGCTTTGCTATCAAAACCTTGTTTTCCCTACTCTGAGCAATCCCATCATCCCCCATTAAAAAATCAATCTGAATTCACCATTTCTATGATCATGGCCCTTGGGTTGGGGTCACCTGCTGGGTGCAAGGAATGCCAGGAAAACATTGTCAAGCTGAGAGCTACTTATGGGGCCCAGTATCCCAGGCAGCTCCAATGGGTGCTGCAAACACACGGCTAGAGGGGACACCTTCCTGTGGGATCATCCCAGGGGAAATAGTATTGTTTGCACAGCTGTAGCTCCCCAGGCAGCAGCAAAAGGCAGAGAGTGCAGTGCCATCAAGTGAGGATTAAACTCCATGCTGTATCACAAAATGTCAGGGAAATTAATTCCAGTCATAAGCTCCTAGCACATATCCCAAAAGGTAGAGGAGTGCTATGTACACAAGGTTAGAGAGACTTTCATACACAGACATTGCAGGGGAATTTCCACAGCACAGTGGGTCTGGTGGGAAAACGAAGTAAATATGAGTTTAGTCAGCCTCTGCTTTCCTTTGCTGTCTTCAAGATATTTGTGCTTGTGTGGGTACCTTTTCCTCTAAGCAATACCTGTTTGATCCTACAGGAATTATAATGTCTGGCTCTATAGCCCAATGCAATGAACGGCATCTGACAGTGCCTCTGCTTTGTCTACCTTTGTGAGTTTGTGACAGGACTTTATAATGCAATAGCTGATCACAGGTGCTGCCAGACCCACAGCCTGGGAGGGACTGTGGGCCTCAGTGCAGGGACTCTGTTGCTGCCGGCTCCCTGTTTTGTTGAGCAAAGGGGCTCACTGGCACCATTGGTGCTGTTGATGTGCAGAGCTACAGCTTAATACCGCTCGCCAAGGGCAAGCTGTGGTTGTGGAAGTCTACACTTCCTTCAGTGCTAAAGAAGCAGCTGTATGTGCGTATATATGCATCTATTTGCAGATCCAAGGAAAGCAGTTGACTACTTTCCTAATAGTGTGCACACGCTCCTCTTATTATTATGCACATATACTTTTAATATGTAATATAATACAATGTAATATTACATATATATAAACATTTATGGCCTTTAATTGCAGAACAAGGCCATTAAAAGCAAGCAGATTTTTTCACCTATTTCTGCCGCTGCAGTTGTATCCAGACTAGATCTCCAAATTCCGAGATATAACCACTAGTCTTGTAGATAAAACAATCTCTTAAAATAACTATTTCTCCACTTTGTACTTTCAAAGACATTTGGAAAGCAATTGCTTGCCGTAAATCACACGGAAGACTCTTGAGTGGTCTCCTGTTGTGCAGCCCTTACGCCTTATTGCTTCCTACCATTCCTGTAAACAGCAGCGGAGACAGTAATACTCATCTCTGCAGTGTCTTTCAGTTGGAAGAGCTGCATCCAAAAGTCTGGATCTCACCACAGTGGTGACATCGGCTCCAACCGAGGGGCTGCTTACCTCTCTGTAACCCGCAGTGGGCATTAACAGACTTATAAGGAATAAAGAAATACATGGCATATATGCAGTGATCTAGGTCCTGGTGAGTTCACTCAGACTCAAGGTTATAAAGACCGTGCTATTTCTGCAGGTGCAGGGATGAGATGCCTCTGCTTGCAGCCACTAACACCCACAAATTAAGAGTTTAAAACATTTATTCTGTTAAATCAGTGACTTATACTATTCCTTTGCATTTGTAATATGGAGGCATAAACAGCTTAGGAGGGGCATGCAGAGTCAGACCCCAGCCTCTACCACTGGGATTTTAAAATAAACCTGTTTTTAGCAGGTGCCATTGCCTGGGCCATGGAGCGTACAGGACTCGTGCTGTACACACAGCTGAGGAGCTACAGTGCACGAATATGCTTCAGAAAGCCTGGCTCTTCAACAGGATAGCAATTACACGACACAGTAAAATGAAGCAGCTTCAGCTGTAAATCATGGTTATTAGTGTATGTTCTGGGATTTGTGTCATGAGAGACAAGTACTAAACTGAAGTTAGATTGTCTGAAAGCACAGAAATCCCTGATTAACATTGCCAGTGCTTCCGGCTCTTTCCTGCTCTAGAAGAGAAAAAGACTCATCTGACAGTGCTGACAGAGATTTACTGAGTTTGGCTCAGGGTAACAAAGCTGAAGTTACTGCTGGTTGTGGCTTTGATTTCGAACACTGCAGCAAACCGCAGGTAGAAACATTCTGTGCTCATTTCGGCACACAGGACCTGATCCTCTCAACCTCGCAAAGGTCTATCAGCAGCGGAGTACCTCCTGCTTCACATCCCACAGTGTGAGAAGGAAGCCCATGCACTGCTGCCTTTCACCCTGCCCTCTGCAGAAGCCAAACGTTTTAGCAGAGATCAGAGCAGCATTTCTTACAGGTGGCAAATAATGCATAACTGATCCCTTAGCCCCTAAACACAGAGCTAAAGGTAGTAGTCATGATACACCCAATGAAATGCCAGTAGTGTAAATTTGCAGCAATACTGAGTAAATAAAGTTACTGCAGGGTTGGAGCAGAATAAATCACAGAATCACAGGCAGTGGTGTTGAGAAAGAGCCGAAAAGCTCTTTGATGTCTCCTCCTTCCCCTGGCAGAATAAACTGCATTTGCGCTTTCCAACTGAGCCTCTTTTATATGCTATGCTTTCTAAAGTGTGCAACTAGATATATAAATGTGGAAATGACACATACATTCATGAAACTGCCTAGTAAACTACTAATTCTGAAGTAGAAATTTATGAAGGTGTAATTTGATAAAAATAACGAAAAAGAGATAAATGAATATGAACATTGTTTATGAAGAGAAAACAGAGACTGATAAAGAAGCCAAAAGCCAGTGGTGTCAGCACTGACCCTGTTGAGGCGAAGTCCTACCAAATTCCCTAAAATCCATTTGTCCACATGCTATCCATTGGTACTTTGGCAAGAGGCTGCCTGCGAGGCTGCGCTGTCTTCAGATGCCATTTGTAGGGTCTGTCAGACTGAGGGTCTAAGGTAGGGGCAGAGGGGGTGCTGACTCGGCTCCCACCAAGACTCAGCAGATTTTGGAGAAAGTACCTTCTTTTTTATTTTTAACTCCTTTTTTTAGTTAAGGTATCACACAATCACAGAATGGTTTGGGTTGGAGGGGACCTTAAAGATCGTCCAGTTCCACCCCCTTGCCATGGGAAGGGACACCTTCCCCTACACCAAGTTGCCCAAAGCCCTGTCCAGTCTGCCCCATCTAGGGATAGGGCAGCCACAACTTCTCTGGGGAATCTGTTTCTGTGCCTCAGCACTCTCACAGTAAAGACCTTCTTAATATGTAATCTAAATCGCCCCTCTCTCAGTTTAAAGCCATTCCCCCTTATCCTGTCACTACCTGCCCTGGTATGTTACAGCGTGGTCTGGCCAACAGTTTCTCCCGCATTTCAGGGAAGTCTGACTTAAGGGAGGTCTGGGGAGGTCAGCTCTGTATCCCTCCCCTTCCCAGCACTCACCCTTGTGTTTTTAACACTGCCTGCTGCCAGGAAGGGGACAGACCCTGGGGCACACTGCAACTTCCTCCTCCTCCCTGCATAAACCCCTTAATGTGCCAAGGGTTTTCCTGCAGGAGTTTGCTTTTCATCTCACAAGTGAAAAGCAAAACAGGAAAGGAAAGCAACAAGTAAACATGAAGGTAAATGATACATCATCATCTGACACTCACAGAGGGGCCACAAAAAAACTTCCTCCCTGTAAAACCCTGGACATCCCAGGCATCCCAGGACAGGCTTACCTCTCCAGGCAGGAGAACCTAGGAGAGCAGGAAAGGACCCTCTTACCATGGGCAGACAGAGACCTGCTGCTGGGGAGGTGGCTATGACACCCTCTTGGTCCTCAGCGGCCCTGAGAGTTGGTGGAACCTTTCCTCGTTGTTCCATCGTCCCATTGTCTTCCTCTTAGGTCCTGCTGCTGATGCCATGGTTCCCAGGTTGTAACAACAGGGCAGGCAGGGAGATGGGTGCTGCTTCCAGCTTGCCATCCTTCCTGGAAATTTCAGCAGGGCTGTGGGAGCCCGGTGCAGGACCAAGGGATGGAAGGAGCAGGGACTTGCTGTGGTGGAGGATGTGCAAGGCGAAGTCCAGAGAATGCAGGACTGTCTGACTTGCTGGGAGCGGGATGCTGACCTGAGAGCTCATCACAGGGAAGGATCGGTACTGCAGTACCTGAGGCATCTTGCCCAGGCAACCCCTGAGAGGAGGCAGGAGAATTTCCTTTCTGTATGTCTCCACAAGGAGATTCTGGGTGTCTCATGCTTGGACCCATCCATCTTCATGGTGGGCAGTTTCTACCCAAGGGCTCCCTTGCTGTTGTTTTTTTTGCTGTGTGCTGCATCCTGAACCTTCTCTGGCATGAGCTGTCCCCATGTTCCCCAGCACACCATCATGCTCACTCCACGAGGCAGACAGAGTGAATTAGTAACCCTGCTGTCTTCAAAAACGGCTCTCCAGCTTGGTGGCTTTAGGCCTTTTATACATATACGCCTTTTTACCCTCCATCCAGGGGGTGAAATAAGGTTGCTTCTTATTCTGGCAGCTGAGTGTATGCTGAAAGGGCTTGGGATCCTAGGGAAGTTGCGAATGCCAATGACTCAGGCATAACCTGCTTTTTCATTTCATTCAGAGATTTCTTGAAAGGAAACCAGGTTTAAAGGGAGAGCTTGTTTAAATACAGCTGTGGGATATACCGGTGCCATCTCTGCTGCCTCCAGCTGTGTTCTGCTCTTTGCAAGCAGTTCCTTTGAACCCTTCCATCAGATTCTGCAGCATATTTTGCACACTGGTGACTGTGCTCATGGTGGGGCTGGGGTATGACCTTACAAAATACATGAAGAGGAATTCATCTTGTGCTCAGTGGTGGTGTCTTGGTGTTGGTTTGTGTTTTAATGGAACAAATGACAACAGGTGAAGCGAAAAAGCCCCATGACCAGGTCAGCAGCAGTTGCTTCAGGGTGCTTTACAGCTTCGGCTCCATGCTGCAGCCTAGTTTTCCTCTTTTGCAGGGCCAGTGATAAAAAATGAACCAAAATATCAGTGAGTTTGACCTTTGCATGTGGTTGGAGAAATCACAATTGATAAGTTGGTGGTTGGAGGGCTGGTGGGAATGGAGGATCTTTCCTCCTCCTGGCTTCTGCTGCACAGGGCAAGGAGAAAGCACCAGATGGTGGTCAAAGATGTCTGGAGCAAGAAGCAATGCTCACCTCCTCTTCTGAACAGCCACGGTTTTGATTTTCACCTTATGACCCCAGAACTTCCCTAAGGGCATTCAGGTGTGGAAGTTTCTCATGGAATGGTGATATCAGATGGCGGCTGAGGCTTGTCTTCCTGTTGAAAAACAATGAGTGTTTTTGTGGAGGCAGGGGGAATTCTCTAATACACAGTAATTTAAATCAAAATCCTGTATTATACATTACACACCTCTAATATACTATAGATTTTATAATTGACTCAAATTTCTCACTAGGAAAAAGTCAATTCCTGCATGGCAGGTTCAGCCAGAGGAAAGAATGCTTTAGTCTGCTCAGCAGACAGGGACCTATTTTTAATCCAAAGGCCCTCTGTTAGTTCTTACCTATTTAATGTAAAATGGGGATTTACTACACATACAACTTAATCTCCTTTTTATATTTGCATAGAGATCTCAGAGCATGTGTACGAACAGTTTTTGAGATAAGAGAGGGAAGGCCTCAGGAGTCACAGTCATTATTTTTGCATGAAGTGTTTAATGCTAAACATAAATATTGAGAGGACTGAATTCCCATGCACTTACAGACTTCACTCTCGTGCTTCTGAGGATTTTTGCTTTGCATCCAGTTATTAAAAGCCTGGTTGTAAGTGAATGAAAAAAATTTACAGGAAGCCTTTATATTGCAAAGACACTTAGCAGGCTTCATTTTCCAGCTGAAAGGAGAGACAGGTTGTAGACAAAACTGAAACAAAGGTAGTAGGCTTCTCACCTCCCCCAAAAGAGCAAGGCTATGGAGAAGCTTTGTCAGGCAGCACAAACCCAGTCCTAGAAAAAGACTTTCTCCAGTGATGACCTCTAAGGGGATTGAAGGTGGAGTTCCTGTGGTGCACATTCATCAACCCCGCTCATTGTAATTCACATGATTTACGTCCTCACAATCATGATTAGGTGGTGAAAAAAAAAATCTACATGCGGGTTGACTTCAAAAAGCGACATTCTTCGTCCAAATCCAATCAAGCCCCGCGGCAGGCAGTCCTTTTGATTTGGCATTAATTTTAATACGTGTGGCCCTGAAAATAACCCTCCTGGCTTTGGAAACCTCGGAGAAAAGACTGTTGGGTAAGTGCTGGTCAGAATATGATGTCTGAGAGCTGTCGTTCCTTCCTCCAGAGGCAGTTTTTCTGGCATGAAGGATAAGATGCTGCACTGATGTGAAATTGATTTAAAAAATGTAGTCAAAGACAACTTGGTGGGGAAGTTTACTTCTCCAGAAGTTAAAGGGGGTCCAGGAGCTCCACCAGAATGGCTCGTGGAGCTGTTGTGGGCTCAATAGTACAGTGCAGTGAACAGCAGACATTTGCTTTTCTGGGGGTAATGTAATTGAATTAATTTTTGCTCTTCTGCTTCTAATGGTTGTAATAAGATTGGCAAGAGCTATCTTTGCATGTAAAATCCCTGACTCACTTCTGTTGATAACAAGCTCGTTCTTGCCTGATAACAACTGAGCTCTTCACTGCAAATTAAAGAATGGAAATGAGCAAAAGACATGGGTTTCAGTCTGATCCTCACTCTTCTACTGGGGCAAAACAGGAGGGTAAAACCCAGGCAGCATCTCTCCAGCATATCTTTCTACATCACCTTGCTGTATCAAACTCCAAAAGCAAATCTTGACCAGCACTAATGAGCAAGGACAGTCTGTGGCCAGTCATCCAGGCAAATGGCTTAGGGGTATGGAGAAGGAGGAAATCAGAAGAGGTGTCTTGTTTGACTACTGCAGGTTGAGAGAATGAGTTTGAACCCCAAACTTGGTTGGGTTCAATCTGACATATAAATGAACAAGAATGTTTTTATTAGCATGCTACATATCAAAATCAAGGAATTGTTCTCTCCTAATAATGTTTTTGAAACCATTAACCAGTCACTCTATGCCAGCGACAGCATTTTCCTATGCTCTTGAGTGCCTCTCCCGCCCTACAATTTTTCTCCTGTGAACAGAAAGCTGTAGTGCTGATTGCAAAGGACAGATACCTAATTATAGGGCTTGTTATTAGTAGTCTGGGAAATAAAAAGTCTGCAGTTCATATAGTGTAGAGAATGACAAAACATCTCAAATCACTAATATGACTTAAAATGGGATCTATGTGGAATTTCACATTTTTTCCCCCATTAAATACGTATGAAAGCCTATTTGCAGCAAGATTTGGGAGGCTTTCTGCTCTTTTCCATGATTTCTGCCGAGACTGAACTTTGAATATTTTCCTGATGTCTTTATCCCATCAGTCTGTCAGTCAGGCTCACGCTGTCCTTTGTGCAAACCTAACAGGGCATTCTATAATCTGGTGTGCAATAGACATCTTGAAGGAAAACAATGCTTGACAGCACCTCTAAGGCTGGAGATCTTGCTGCACCCAGGCACAGCCCAGCAAGATTCTGGGATGCGTCGTCTCTTTAATGCCCTTCATGCAAACTTGTGGCTGATCACAGCATCGTATACTCATTGTCCTCAGGTGTAGTTAACAGGGAATGACCTTCGGAAGGGACAGTAGTGGGGCTGTTTCCTGTCAGCACACACCTGTCTCCCTGCTAGCAGTATGCTTTATAGCTGTGCTCAAACCAGATATATTGTTTAGATTAAAATGGGGGGAGAGAGAGAGAAAAAAGAAACTGTCCAGCAGTAGAGATGTAAAGTGAAGGGAAACAGGCACTTCTTTCTGTATTGCTGGA
Source organism: Psittacus erithacus (assembly GCA_009867235.2). Lineage (NCBI taxonomy): Eukaryota > Metazoa > Chordata > Aves > Psittaciformes > Psittacidae > Psittacus > Psittacus erithacus. The sequence goes on from WYDI02017062.1 coordinate 9,261, forward strand.
GGCTTTGTAAAGATAACAAGCCATTAAACTTTATGGCCAAGGTCTCAGGGTAGTACTGGTTTCGGGTTTTATGCTGCAGTTGCTTGCACAAGTTTTAGACTACTTTTGACAGCTCTTCTCCCCATTTGCTCTTTCCTCCCTTCTCCCTGCCCATTTCTGTGAGGTATTTGGTCCTTTGAATAAATTGCACCTACTCATTTCTCATGGGCTGGTTATGTCCAAAGCCTGTCTCTTGAGAACAGTCCATCAGGCTGAGTTAATCTCATTTGGTGATGGTGTAAAGCACATCTGGGCTTGTCTCTTTTCAGTGGATGTTCCCAGAAATTTTCTGTGCTGGTACTCCCTCAGTTAATGAGCACTGTGTCTTTATGGCCTGAAATACTCGACTCCAGAGTCCCTGTTACGTAACACATGGTACACATGGAGATAAATCTTTGGATTTCTCCATGATTACGATCTGGGCAAAAATAGACAGGAAAGGGTCATTTCTAATTCCAGACTTTTCAATTTTCACAAGAAAAAATATAGATCCTCCAGCCTTTCTTCCTTCTCACACCCTCTCTTGGGACCATTATATCTTAGGCTAGTTCTAAACTTTAGCTGAACTGCAGAAGAGACACAGTTTATAATCAGCAAATTATGACTTGCCAGACATAGCAAAAGGTTAGAAGGATGTGGCAGCTGAACCCACCTAAATATTGGAAATCTTAGTCCTCGAAAGCTTTGTGAGAAATCCAGGGCAGTTTCTCAAAAGAGGAATAATGTGATCTTGACATTGCTAATGAGCTGGTGGCTCTGGGATTCTGAAGCAGCTGCAAATGATACAGAGTTTACCAGGAAAATTGAAGATGTGAAGAAAGCTGTAAGTAGAAAGGGAGTGACAAAATTATGTTTCAAGGATTCTGGTTCTCCTTGACATAACACGTCAAAAGCTGGAAATATCCAGGCAGGGGCTGTAAACAGCTTTGACAATCTGATTGATGTCAGCATTAACCGAAGTTACAACATAAAATATATGATCCTGCAAATGCTTATTTTTCCCCATGAAAATGATTATGACAAGCACTTTTCACAGTGATATGTATGTGAACTTGTACCTGTGGTTTCTCAGACACACTGCAAAAAGGATGTCAGTATAATGAAGAGCAGCTATCTCTGTAATTTATTTTATGCGTATATGCAAGTGACAAGGCATTTAAAGCACATATCTCTTTAATGAACTTTGTGGTCCAACCAGATTTTAGTTAAACTCTTGTTACCCACATACACCTTTTTTTACTTAGGAAGTTCTTCAGTAATTCTGTTGTTTGGGGAAAAGAAAGTTCTTTGATGTTACTTCTCAGGTACTGGTGCTTTATATTCACAATTTGGAGGAAATGTTGCTTCATATTCCTGTGAGTATCTGTCCTTCAAATGTTAGGTATTTTTCCTCCCTATGAACACAGGTATCCCACAGAAGGATGCAATTTCACTTGATATTAACATTTACCTACATCTCAGAAGCAGTTTCCTTAGCAGGCCCCCCATGAGATCTGCAGCTCAGCCCTAGACATCACCCGGGTATATCTGCGCTTTGGTGGCAGTTGTGCATCAAAGGTGATGTGATTCAACAAGGAGGCAGCAATTAGTGGTCTCAGTTTCTCAAGTGTGTTTATTGCATTTGAATTTCTGCCTTTAAACAGTACTGCCTGGGGATTCCTAAAAGAAATGTGAGGGTTATGTGTAGGTGTAAATGGAGATGGTTGGAGATGGATTCTAAAGGCTCAGTGTTTAGTGGGGTGCATCTGGTTCAAAGAGGGAGAAATGGAAATAGTGGCTGGTAACAGAGCTGTAAGGGCTGCTACTAATTACACTGGCCAGAGGAGATGGAGGTAGCTAGCTTCAGTCATCTGTCTGCTTTTCTTTTCTGAGGCAGAGTTGCATGAAGTAGATGTTCATAGTGTTGTCTTTTGCTTCCTACACAAGAAGAAACACATTCTGGGGAAAAAATCACAGAGAAAAAGTAATTATGACAAAACCAAAATAAATAATTAGGCAGATATCTCATCATTTGTAAAGTTAGTATCTGCTGTCATCAGAAAGAAAATTTTTCTGTCTCCCAAGGATGAGAAGGAAATTTGACCTCTATGAAGATTCAGAATCCAGATGTCAAATACAAGAACCCCTCTTCTTTTTTTTTCTTTTTTTATTTTTTCACTTATTTTTTAAACTGTCTTTGTTTTTAGCAACTTTCATGATTTTGAAGGCTTGGGGTTAGTGAGGCTGAACCTAGTCAATAAGCCTGTGGAGTACAGCAGATAACAGCATCTTTGATCAATCAGGCAAAGCAGATAAAGATGCACTGCAAAAAAATTTGCCTGCAAGCCACAGAGATGTATGTTTTTGTCGTTCATCAGTTCTTGGGATTAGACTTGTAGAAATTAATCAGCATTGGGGTGTAAGGTGAGGGAGATAAGGGCTGATGACATGTACCTTGTCTGTAAGTTTGTAACAGCCTTTGAATCAGTCATTTCAAATGAGACTTCCCAGGTCACCAGAGTGCCCCTTTCTGCCCCAGAAAGGTGGTGTCGGGATGCTGCCTTCTTATTAGTCTCAGGTAGAAATCTTTGCTAGAAATAGGAGGACAGTCTCTAGGTACCTTGTTAGATACTGAAGACATGACAATTGCAGCAGCAAATACTACAAAGCATTTCATGGCTCAGGAAAGACTATGCTGTCTCATAAAAAAGGGTTTGCAGAGATTCTGCAGCCAGAGCAACTGTTCTTTTCTGTGCACTTCTAACCTGTGAATATATATGCAAGCAGGCACAAGCTTGAAGAGGCAGTAGTACCGCTTTCTGCAACCTACAGACTGATAACTACTTGGCTTTAGATAGGAGCTATTGACCTGTTATGTCTTTCTATTAAAAGTACAGGAACCAGTGTCCTTGGAGTTTGTCCATTCAGCAGTGAGGACCATGGTACCTGGTCCGTGATAACCTGCAAAGCTCTGACACTAATTAACAGTAAATCATATTCCTAATACTCTTTCTGTGCAGAAAGTGACTTTGGTAAGATAGGAAGAGTAACATCAGCACAATGTGTAACCTCAGTGTTTGTATTATGCAAAACAGTGTTTCAGTTAATGGGCTGACTGCCACATACTGTATGCTTATCTTGTATTGAAAGTCCAGGTGGTTTATGGTTTCTACCACAATCCTCAGGTTAAATGCCATGCAAAATATTTTAATGGGAATAACATATTTCTGCCACCTCATCCCTGCTTACAGTTGGAAAGAGATGAGCTGTCCTCGCCCCAAGCAGAGGAGGCTTATCTTTGTTTCTTGCACAGCCATCACTGCTCAGACCAGGAGCGATGCCTGCTTGTGCCTGAGATGGCTGGCAGCTCTGTCACATAACATGACTTATGTTGTTGGAGACACCTTGCAGGAGAGACAGTGTCCTTTATGCTTTAAATCAGATATCCAAAGCTTATGAATACATACGTAAGTGAGCCTGCTGGACAGTACATGTGTGATGGAGTTCTGCACCCCAGGGCCACCATATCAGAAATTTTTCACAAGTTGTGGTTTGCCATTGCTTGAGTGCACTGGGGAAGAGCTGATACAAAAAGACTACTGGAGAAGAACCAAGGAGATGTGCAAACTAGTAGCACACAGCTAATGTGCAGATGCATCCTCCCAGAAGAAGGATCAACTCAAGTCCCTTTCTCATCAGTTGTGGTAGCAATCTGACTGCAGTTCACATTTAGCAGTGCAGGACAACATTACAGCTGTGTCTGGGGAGTGTTTCTCCCCATCTCACCACATGCCTCACCCCACCTAAGTAATTTTCTCAGACTTTGCTCACTGAATTTTTGGCATTACAGTAAGGTGAACATCTTCAGGGAATTTATCCCTTCATCGAGCTGAGATCTGTGCTTTGACTGAGATCTGCAATTTTTTAGTTCTGGGTGGTTAAGAGTAAAAGCCCTACACCAACTAAAGAACAGCAATACTAGTAAAAAGTAGAATAATATTTTTTAAAACCCAGTAACTCTGTACTTGCTCCTGCTGAGGTACACCTTGCTATGAAGCTTACGCCACTGATGGGGCTGTTCATTTGTCTGAGGCAAAGGAGCAGGGACATTATAATTAATAATGCTTAGCAGGAAACAAATTATTGTGCTTGGGGCAAGAAGGACTAAAACTGTTCTCTATTATTTTTTGAAGAGTTAATTGGTAGTAGGCAAAGATTTGTTGTGTTGATCCAGCAGGTGCTGCTTTATGACTACATTAATGTTAATGATATCCTCTGGACACGTATGAGGACAGTTTAACCTATTTCCTTCTCCTTGCATTTCTCTCAGTGGATGTGCATTCTGGTCCTAGTTATTTTCCGTGTGCCACTACAGTGCTCTTGGGCAGACAGTGACCTCAGATTTGCATAGAAGTTTGCAAGTAGTTTTATAAGACCAGGTAACTTTTGTAATAGCCATTCACACCAGAACAGACTTTGCAGATTAAAAGTTGAGGGAAATGGGTAAAAGTGGCTGCTTCTCTGGCATAAAATCATTCCTAGGGGTTGCATAATGTTTCTGAAATTGCCTGGTTAACTGTTCCTAGGTGTGCTCAACAGCAGTACAGGGAATCTAACTGTCTACTCTCTTCTTCTACACCTCTTCTTATGGCACACCATTAAAAAAGTACTCTGGTGGCAATGTAAACTCTGAGATGAGCAGGTGTTGAAATTGTGTTGCCCTCATGGATCTAATGATAACAAGTCTTGCATGCCTGTAAGGACTGAGAGCATTGTGTGCAGCACTGTTTGCATAGTGATTTACCGGAAGAGGTTGCCCAGAAAAATTCTGGGTACCCCGTCCCTGGCAGTGTTCAAGGCCAGGTTGGACAGGGCTTTGGGCAACCTGGTCTAGTGGAAGGTGTCCCTGCCCATGGTAGGGTGTTGGAACTAGCTGATTAAGATCCCTTCCAACCATTCTATCTATCTATCCCTCCCAACCTTTCTGTGATTCTATGAATGCGGCTTTGTGAGTTATGGAATAGGAGAAAGAAACCAGGAGCAGCAGCGGCTGGGGGAGGCAGAGAAGATGCACAGAGTAGCTGATGGAGAAGCTATGGTGAAGAGCTACTAGGAAACCCTGTCCATCCACCAGATCCAAACATAGTGTTTTGGGGCCTCCAGGTTCCTTGGTAGTCAGCACATTCTTGTGAAAACCATTGGCAGTACAGCTATTTCCTTACATCGTATGTATCTCTCTATAGCATGGTTTTGTGTATAAAATAATAAGTTCTTGTTATTGCTACTGCAAATGCACCCTGTTTTATTCAAATTGCAGAGATGTTACTAGTCATGCTGGGGAAGCGTAGAGGTCAATGTGGTTGCATATAATCAAATTTTCTCAATTAATTTCTTTAAAAATGTCTCAAAATACACATGCACAAACCCATGTCAATTGAGCATTAAGGCTCTAAAGTCAAACAATCAAGAGACAGGAATTACCTGAGCTTGCCGACATTTCTAAATGAGGCATGTCTTTCCTCCCTGGTAAGTTTCCATCTTGTTCTGCTGTTTAATCATCCAGGTTAGCATCTGAATGAATTTTTTATGTTGCTTTCATGTAGCACTGTTTATAGGATAGTATCTAACAAACCCTAATGGGATACTAATTTTTTAAGATCTTAGCTTCCTCTTCTTTATAGCTTTTAAAATAAAATGAAATGGTTAGATTTCGTTTAAACAGATCCTTATCAAAGTAGGACCTAGTCTGATAATGACTTAAATTGGTGCTACGTGGCCATCACATGCTATTTGATAAGCATTCCATTATAATTAAGAAGTGGCTAATAGACAATTAATATACAGGATTACACATTTCGCTAATTAGATGATTTTAATTTTTTTTTTGTTAGATTAAAATGTACAGGACCCCATAAATCACTATTAGAGGTTGTTTAATAAGCCTGAACCCTCAATTTTCTCCCTGTCAATCAGGAATGGAGCTGCTGACTCTTCCTGTCACCCAGCGAGACTTGTCAAGTGGAAGGATTGCTGTGTTCAAAATGACCTGAAATGCCCTCCACTCCCAAACTTCGCATCTCTTCACAGGACATTGCAGCTCCAGCCTGTGCTCTTGTGGTCTGCTAGGCTCACCGAGACTCAGCTTCTGCCCATTGAGTCTCTCAGCTCCTGCCCTTGCACATGAAAAGGTATGTTCCTTAATGTTCCTCTCTCCCCACACCTTTTGCATTCTCTTGCTTGATGTCCATGACAGACAGGGATTTTGCACATGGCTTTTTGTGAGCCCTGAGAAGAGGGTTTTTATTTTTAACATCACTCTTTCAGCTCTGCCGAGCTGACCCCATTTAGTTGTCCCAGGCCATGCAGTAGTTGTTGGCTTGGCAGCATCACCTTGCCTTGCAGGATGCACATGTGAACCAAGCTGAGCTGGAGCGCTCTGCTAGGGTGTGAGGCTCTCTTTTAGCCACCCAATTAAGGAGGTTAACAACTGCAGATTCCTGAGTGGTCAGTGTGGGAAGACATAGCTATGTCTTCAGGAGGTGGCGCACCATGTCCACCAGCACTGCGGGCCAAGGAGGATTTACCTCCAAACCGCAGACAGCTGCTTTGAGATGTCTACATGTGATACCTACAAGACAGTGTTTAAGCTTTCCTGCAATCAGGAAGACCTAATCAGTGCAGTGATGAGAGACTTGACTGACAAGCCACCAAGGGCTCAAGTCTGTTGCCTGAATACCAGTCCCAATTGCTGTTTGGGGTTTGTGGGTATCAGAGACCTGGGCCAATGGCAGGCCACAGCCTGATGGCAAGTCTGTCTCTTGGAGTGGCCCCTGGAGGCCACACTGGATACCCCATGGTCATACATGGCACTTTCAGGTGACAGTACCCATCTGAATTGTCCTGGTGTAAGGTGAGGCCAAAGAGCTCCTTTGGATGCAATGTCAGCTCTGCCACTCCACCACCCTTGGTACAGAATGCCTTTGCCCTCACAACAAAAAGAAGTGCACCTATCATCGCTACTCCTAGTATTTTCTCAACAATAAGCAATTAATGGGCAGTTTCAGCAATACTGTGCTCTGTAAAGTTCACTTAGACAGAAGTAGGAGACTGACACAGTAATTGGGCTGTGTTTTGTGGCAAGGCTTACAAGTGGTATCACAGAAGGACAACTCAAAGGACATTAACAGGCAATGGCTTAGAGTTGACCAAGGGTCTGCACATGGTTTCAATACATTTTTAAAAATATTCATAGCTGAAGTAGAATGAAAGAAAGGTAGGAATGAGATCTGAGGTGGAACAACACGAAGCCTGACACCTCTGAAAGGTGTCACTTACAAGTAAAAGTCAAACGTTTTGCTTCAGCTTGTAAACAATGTGTGCATTACTAACGTAGGGATAAATAACAGTGGAACATAGGACTTCTTTACTGTAGTGCTCTTCATGTTCAGAGCACTTCACAAGCAAGAATTAACCTCTCTTAACAGCTTGTATCACAAAGTCAGTATCCCAAACTCACTGGGAACACAAGGAAATGGGGACAGATGGTTTATCCAATGTCTAAAGTGAAATTAGGACCAGAGGCAGTGTATGAAAGTAAGTATTTCCAGCTTCCATTTCAGCTCTCAGCTGACCAAAGCATCCTGGCTGGTGTTGGCATGGATATGCAGAGTTTGGTGTTTTGCAGAGCATTGCATGTGTGAGGGTTACACTGAGGCACACTGGCAGCAGCTCTCTGATGGTGTCCCTGGAAGGACAATTAGTCCAAATAGATGGTGACATCAGTGTGTCCCTCAAGCCATTTAACTGCCTGAAAAACACCTGCTCTGGAGGTTTTCATTACGGATTTCCACACTGCTGAACAGGCGCACTCATCTGTTCCTAGGCAGAATACGATACTGAGATATCACCACCTCTCCTTCCAGACACTTCACTGCCTTAAAACCTAAGAAAACATTGTTTTTACTTCCCAGGCAGTTACTGAGATCAGGAGATTATTCAAGATCACTCAAATATGCAAGAATCGTTTCAGTGACTCAGTAGGATTTGCATCCAGGCTTAATGCCCTGGAGAGCAGTAGATGAGTGTGCAGTGGGAGCAAACTGCGCTGAAAAGAACAGAAACTGGCATTTCAGAAGCGCCAATGTGTTTGGGATGGTAGCAAGTGGCAGTGGATGCCTTTGGTGTTATCAAATAAAGATTTGGGATTATAAGACACTCATGAAAAAGAAAAAGAAGACGCTCCAAATTCAAAGAAACATGCATTTTAAAAAAAAAATCAAATCAAATCAAATCAAATCAAATCAAATCAAATCAAATCAAATCAAATCAATCAAATCAAATCAAATCAAATCAAATCCAATCCAATCCAGATTATTTTGATTGCAGGCATTTTAACAGGCCTTCTAAACCCAAAAGCAAATGAAGGAAAGAGACGAATTTTACTGTTTGTGCATGCCATCATTCCCAAGGGGAAGGAGGCTGGGATAGGGCCTCCAGGGTCCTTCTTTCAAGATCTTCATGACAGCAGTTCGGACTTTACTCTCCCCCTGCACTTTGCCCTTCCAACCCGTCGCTAGATGGTGACCTCTTGCAGCCCAGCAGGGAGAGAAGTTTCCAAAGTGGAGAATATTATATGAGTATGTGCGTGATCATCCACTCTCTGTTCCAGAGACAGATAATCTCTGGAAGAAAGGACAGCAAGGTCAGCTGAACAGCCTGGTGTAAGGTGTGCAGGTAGAATATGGCTTTGGGTCTGATTAATATTTATTTCTTTGTATAGTGGAACGTCAGTCTGAAGCTGTGGACAAAGCACTCAGCTGGGAAGTTAGTTCAAACCCTTCTTAGAGAGCAGAGGTCGTCTCTTGATGGGGGAGGAGCACACTCAGCATTATTTCTGCCTTTGTAATCTTGTGAATGACATCTTGGTGCTTTTGAGAGTCTAGCTCAGAAGTCAGTGTAGGTGCTATAAAAAGTTCTGCAGTGAGATGCTGCAGCATTTCTAATTCTGCTGTACGCATACACACATCTGATGATGTTCACTAAATCTGATCCAAATACACTGGTATTTGAAGTCCTAATTTTCAGCAAACAAATGACTTGCCAGAGTAACTTTGTTCAGCTTGAAGGAAAATAACTGCATAAGAAAAAGCAAAAGTACACTGCTAACTTATTTCTCAGCAGCTCCTATTAAGCTGGCTTTGTCTGTTAATCAGTCTTACACTGCACTTGCCTCTATTAACTCACATTCCAGTCAGCTCTTGGACCTTAAGTAGTTCATCAAAGGTCTGTTGCAGTGGTCCACAGCCTCAGAAGTTCAGATCAGCCATTTCAGTCACCTCTCGCAAAAACTGGCTGCATTCTTAAATTCTCTTTTGATGGCAAACCAAGCACAAGTACCCCATGATAAAATCTTTTCCTTTCTCTTTTGAGGATATTTTCCTGTTTTCATGTGCAGGATCCTGGAGCTTCAATAAAGGACAATCTTCCCTGAGGAGTTGCTATAGTAACCTGTGATGCTTTTATTTTTTGTCAAAGATTAAATATAAGCAAGGGAGAAATTACAGAGAAGAATTTTATGCAAGAGTTTATCATCTTTAACACCAAAGCTGAACTGCCCCACCAACTTCCTGAAGCAATAGCAGTCACCTTGGGACTGATGCCAAGTTGGTAATTTTCACTGGATACAAAATTAACTGCTGTATTTATTATTCAAGAGCCCTGATGAGGAAAAAAATCACATCTGAAAGAGGTCGCAAATAAGAAAGAGAATGAGATCATTAGAAATGTAAAGGCATGGAAGTGGGAATAGTTGCTACAAATAATATCTAAACTTGTAATGCATGAATGTCCTGCATATTCTATTTTCTTCTTAATAGGGTTCAGTGATATACTGCTCTTGAATTTATAGTCAAAGAAAAATTTCAAACTCGTGCTGTCCTTAGAAAATAACTTCAGGTCTCACAGCGCATACAAGGAAGTTATTTTTGAATGTATCAGAATCAGTCCAGCAACAAACATAATTCAAAGATTCGCAATGAAAAGGAAGTTTGTTTCAAGAGGGTGTGATAGAGAAAGGATCCACCCAAACTGCTCTCAGTTATGAGCATCAAAGGCAGATCGGGAAGTCCGGGATCAGGAAAGGGCATGAGAGCTGAGCTAACAGAAAAGTCATTTTCATGAGAAAAAAAAATGGGCAATGTTGGAAAAAATCAAAGACAAGTCTGGGAGGCCAGCAGGGAGGGAAAACAGAAGTGCAAGGAGGGCATTCAGGAGCTCCCAGCCCCGGGGAGAGGCGTCAGGGGGCTGGTTCTAGAGCACTTGCATCATAATGGGTCCCTTCTATCTGCAGCTGCACACCCGGCTGCACCCAGACACCCCAGCAGAAACAGGACCTCAAGACCAGGCTGCTTGGCAGTGGTGCTGGCAGCAGGAAGACCACCGCCCTGGCTGAACTGGTGAGTACACACCAGCTGCATACTTTGGTGCTGCTGAATTACCCAGCCTAGCTCTGTCTCATGTGGTTTCCCCATCATCCAGCTGTCCTAACCACCCACCCCAGCTGTCCACCATCTCCCAGGGTTGTTTCCTTCAGAGATGAAGGGTAAATGATATGGGAGGTGGGAGAACTTGAAGCATCTCTCCAAAGCCTGGGTCGATGTCTCCCCTGCAGTGCAAAAGTGCTGACAGAGCCTCTGTCAAGTTTAATTGTCCCCAAGATAATGTCCTTCAATGCTGTATATATTATAAATTTCTGTTTATCTCAAAAACATGCCATCTAAACACTTTAAATGTGACTTTAGCCACTCTAGCTTCTTGCCCATGATATGCAGTAGCAGGTGGGTCTGCGGTTATCATGCTGGATGTTTTCTACTCCTCCTTTGGATACATGAAGGTTTATGATCCCTGAGCTGATTTACCTCCTCATCTTGGGGCTGTTGGTAGAACTGATGGGACTTGGCACTCCAAAGGAATGGGATATGTTGGAAAGGCTGCAGGGGAGAAGGTGCAAGAAAAGGAGCAGTATATGGCTCTGAAGATGGTATAAGTGCAGACATACACCTTGTGAACTGGGAGTTCTGGGGAAATCCCTTTTAGCAGAGGACCGAAAACACAAGTCTGATGTGAGATAAACCAGCTAGTGATGTGGAAGACAACCCTGAAAGTCAGACAGAGATCCTATTACAAAAAAATCAAGTGTTACTGCAAGCAGACCTGTAAAGCAATTGCTTTTCCCTGCATTAAGGGAGATTTGATTTTAAATGCAAACAGTAATTCTCTGAGATTTTGGACCAGCCTGGGAAATGGGTAAATGGAGGATCTATGGATGCTGGCTCTCAGAAGTAGCCTGGAGGAGCCCAGAGGTGCAGCGCTGCATATTGGAGATGGCAGGGAAATGGCGAAGCAGCAGGTTTTGGAAAGGAGAAGGCAAAATAGGATGGAGAGGGTGCACAATGCAATGGCAGAGCTGAAGGGTGTAAGGAGCTTGTGCGTGGTTGTCATCCTGTGCCTAACGCTTGGGGCAGGGATACAGGGGCAAAATGCATGAAGGTAATACTCCTAGCAGATGAAAAAGCAGAATGGGGTTTCCCAAGGGAGAGGAGGGCAGCTGGGGGGGCCTCAGAGAGAGGTAGACCTGGATAAAATTTGACAACTAACTTTTTTTTTAACTAGGAAAAGGCTCATTTGTACTGAGAAACCCTGTACATAGAAACACTGCACAGAAACCCTAAGAATTCCAAAAATTTGGTTATAAAAATAGTTCAACCTCAATTCAGTGACTTCACCAGGAAAGTCATACCCATTTAATTTTGATAAGCACTGAAGAAAATAAGGTTTTCTTCTGCACATTTTTTTTTGTGTGTGTTTTTCTTGATTGGTTGCTTGTTTTTTGTTAATGTAAAAAAAACCCTGAAATACTTCATTTGCTCAGGTTTAGACATGTTCAGAAGGTGATATAAGCCATAACATTTCATGTAGAGGGAAAGAGGGAAGAGTGTTGTGCAACTAAGTGTGAGGTTTTTGTGACTGAAATAGAAAGCATTGGAGGTACGGCCCTGCAGAACGTATTTTAAGGAGATGGGTTTTCCGATGATGTGAAAAAGCAGCAGACAGACAGTAGGAAAGATATGAGCAATCACTACTGCAAGGCTAGAAAGCAAGAAAAGTAATGGAGCTATCAAAGGATACAAAGAAAAGAGAGATGGGATAGATGAGAAGGAAAAATGGGGAATTATCTGTGGGTTGTGACAGTTTTTGGACCATGGTTGTGAGAACTTGTCAGAAAAACATGCAACGAGCAACAGAGCTCTCTCTGGTCCCAGCATCCCACAGCTGTGGTTTGGAGTTTTAATTATTTGTGCATCTTGTGACACTCAGTGCTCTTCCTGTTTACAGTTCTGTGGATTTTAAGATCAAAAAGCACAACCGCCACTGTAGTTTTGTGGTATGCTGTTAACAAGGGCTACTACTGAGCATCAGTAAGAAAAAGCTGGTCTTGAGAACAGTTTCATGCTGTGATCCTTTAAAAACGGTTTGCTTTGAAAAGTTGGTTTCAGACTCATAACAGTTTTTCATTCATGTGTCTGTCAGTCATTTAGGAACAGGGTATTCTGAGGTGCAAGATATCCTTACATTCTTGACTTTGCTCCCTCACATGTCTGTAAAAATGAGGTAGAGGGATAAGAGTCCAGGGTTTTATCCCAAAGCTTGTGGTGCTGCCATAGATCTGTTTTATCTGCCAATGCCAATTTTCTCACCTTTGTCCTGCGTTCAGCAGTAGCAGTCATTTTTCTCCTTCTTAGTAGCTGGTGCAGTGCTGTGGTTTTGACTTTAAGCCTGGGAACGGCACTGATGACACCGATGTTTTTAGTTGCTGCTCAGTAATGTTTACTCTGACCAAGGACTTTCTGAGCCTCATGCTC
>WYDI02017065.1:0-46476 GCA_009867235.2 Psittacus erithacus
AGGCCAGGTTGGACAGAGCCTTGGGTGACATGGTTTAGTGTGAGGTGTCCCTGCCCATGGCAGGGGGTTGGAACTGGGGTATCTTAAGGCCCTTTCCAACCCTAACTGTTATAGTGTCTTTATTTTCAAAAAGCTTTGGAAGGTTCTTGGGAAGATTATTCCCCTAAGTAGATGAGAAATGGAATTTGGAAACACTTAAAGCCCTGAACTGTGTTGTCTCAGCCCTTGCATTGCATTGCAGTATGCCTGGGGAGCATTTTGCCTCATCTGGCATTAGAGCTTCATATATGCTTTGTTGTCTATCTTTGACTTTGGTGTCAGCAAACAAATAGAACAGAGGTGTGATGCAGACTGTTTCTGGAGGAAAATGCAAGAACACATGATTGAAAAAAAAAATAAAAAGAGAACCCTAAACAACAAAACAAAACCCAAATAAAACTATATGGGGTAGAATACCAGTTAACAAGAAGCAATGGAAATAAATGGATGGATCAAAGAGAACATTTGGTATGAACTTGAAAGGCCAGTCAAAGAAAATACAGCACTTCAGCACAAGTCATCTCCTCCCTTCCACCTGGTGTTCCAAATCTTGCTTTGTAAAAAACTAAATTATGCATTTTCTCCCTCACCTAAGCAGTTTTCTTCATCCTTCTTCACCTGCCGTGTCTTATTTTCATGGGAACAGTAGTGAGTTTAGGTAAGACCAACTGAGAGAGCAAGACTGTCTCACATGATCTTGTATGTGATTTATTCCATTTAGCCCACTTAAGGTGCTCTGTCAGACTGGAATTTTCTCGGCTTGCTCTGTCTTTGTGTACATCCTAATCCACGCTGGATTAGTGCCCTGAAGGTTTAAAAATGTAGGTGTGTTAAAACCTTGTAAAAAATCATCAGCTAATATTATTTCTTCTTTTCAGATTTATGAGGGAACTGCTCAGATTCAAAGGATGATCATAGCTCGTGAACATGTTGGCAAATTTAAGCCTTAAAGAAGTGTATAAAGTGTGTCTGGTGCCACTGCAGTGTTCTGTGTTCTCATGGAAGAGGATTTTAGTGCATTTCTCAATAGAATTAGAGGCCTGGAGAAAAAAACCCCACACACTTGCCTTCAAAATCTTTTTATTCTCTGTGTTATTAAGCACTACTTGTGTTCACTCTGTCCAGTTCCTCACTTCACTCCTGACTAGCAAAGCTGATGTTTTCTAAACATTCTGAATTCCAGAGTGATTGGTTGTTGAAATACCAAATGGGCAAGGAATAAGAACCTCACAATACTTCCTTGCTCTAAAATTAGATGATCAGAATGTTACTTCTGACAGTCATTGCTGCATTCTAATAAATATTTTTTTAAGAGTAGTGTGGTTGTTTTTTGTTCATCTCTTAAACAGTATTTTGGGTAAGTTGTCCAGTGTCATAAAGACGTTAAAAGCAGTCCAGTTCCCACTAGGTTACAGCCCACAGCACAGCAGCCCCCCAAGCTCAGCAGGGGGAAGGCCAGCATCGCTGGTATCTGCACTGTGTCTGCTCTGAGGATTTCAGCGTTCTCCAGTAGTAACAATATCAGCCAGAGAGAATGTGGCCTTTGGCACTACTACACTCCTTAAGCAAGTATATGTTCAATTAGGATAATTCACTTCAAGCGAACACATGTAGCTTTCCTTCAGACCGTCTTATGCAATTCTGTTTATTTCAAATCAAGTGTATTTAAATCTATGATTCCTTTCCATCAGTGTACATATGTAACTGAAGATCAGCTGAGAAGAAGGAAATGTTGCAAGATGTGTTTTTTTTTTAACCTTGGATAGATTGTCGTGGCAGTGCTGGCAGGATGGACATCCCTTGGACTCGTAGAACAGATTACTTGGCATTTGTGAGGCTGTACCTGCAGTAGTGCATCCAGTTCTAGGCTCCCCACTACAGGAAAGAGACTTAACTAGAAGTAGCTCAGCACAGGGCCACAAAGATGGTTAAGGAACTGGAGCATCTCTCATGCAGGGAGAGGCTGAGACTCTCCAGCCTGGATGAGAGAAGGCTCAGGGTAGTCTTAGGTATGTGCATAGATACCTGATGGGATGCAACAAAGAGCAGGGAGCCTGGCTCTCCTCAGTAGTGCTCGCAGACCTGGTCAGAGGCAGTGGGCACAAATTAAAACACACAATATTCCACTGCAACATGAGAAAATGTGCTTCTTTTAATTTATTTTTTTTTATTGTGAGAGATGCCATACACAGGCAGAGGGGTGGTGGAGTCTCTGTCTGTGGAGATACTCAAAGTTCACCTGGAGACAGTCCTGGACAGCCTGATCAAGCTGACCCTGCTTGGGCAGGTGGGTCACACTCAGAAGTCTCAAGAGGTCCCTTCAAACCACAACCACCCTATGAATTAATTTGCAATTTCCCACCAACTTGTCCTTGCCTTGCCGTGCTCTTTTATCCATCACCTGAATGCAGTGCTGGCCTGCACAAGTATCTACAGCCACCTTGCTATCAGTTTTGCAATGCTTATTTCTCAGGTAGGCCATCTGGGAAATTAGTTCATTAAGCAAAGTGATTAATCGCTATAAATCACCAACTTCTTTACCTGCAGGAAGACTGATGATGCAACATCCTTGTAAGTATTTGACATATGTAAAAATAGACCTTAATTTTCACTGTTCTGTGCAAGCTAGCACTGCACATTGTATTTCTTTGTGGAATCGCAGGGGTGCTCCCGCCTGGCACAGCTCTGGGGGACACCTGGCAGCATCAGGTGTTGGTCATCAACACATAATCATCCTGTGCCGTTTTAATCAGGTAGCAAAGAGTGGTTTTGAAGTTATCCCTTTCTTCTCTGTAGCTAAAATCTTGGGATTTGGGAACTGAGGTCACAAAAGGAAACCGGAATCATGTCTAAATGGGCTGTGACGGCGCGCAGCAGGAGTCAGTCTTCCCCCGTCTCAAGACGACCTTTAGTTACGCAAAACGGCTCGTGCACCCCCGAGGCCCCAGTGGGGCCCCTCCCGCGGCTCCCGGCGCCGAGCGGGACGGGCCTCAGCCCAGCAGCGCTGCCCAGCGGAGGCAGACCTGAACGACCCGCTCGGCCCCTCCTCTCCTCGGCACCAGGGCCGCCGCTCGCGGTAGGACCACCCACCGGGAGGCGATGGCGGTTAGGCAGCGTAGGTAGCTCTAGGCGCCGCTCGGCTGGGCTCGGCAGGCCCCGCTGGCGGTACTTTGGGCTCCCGCCTCTCCTGGCGCGGTCTCGGGCCGTGACCGCAGCTGCCTACGGGCTGCCCTGGGCAGCCATGGCGAGGTCCTGCCGCCTCCACCGCCCCTTGCTCCGCCCCGCAGCGCCACACTCCTTCCGGTGCAGGCGACGAAGATGGTGGGTATGGCTGGACGCGCCGGCGAGAGGGCTTGGCCCGGGGCTGGTGGCAGGCCGAGCCCGCGCCTTCGCCTCCGGGCGACGCGCAGGCTTCCGGCTGCGCTCCGTTTCGCTTGACGGGCTGGGGGCTGTCCCACGTGTGGTTCTCGGCGCTGCGGGACCAGAGCGGGCCTGGCCCAGGGATGGCGGCGTGGTGACCCGGTCCGGGCCCTTGGCGGTGGAGAAGGGTTGCGCGGCTCCCGGTGTTTCGGGTTGTGCCTGGCGAAGGGCGGTTTCACTAAGCTTTATGGGAGGGTTCCGCTCGTGAGGCCTTCGCTAGGGGTGGAGGCGGTGGCCGTAGCCCGCCTGGGAAGGGAACGCTGGGGACACGGGGTCAGCCCGTGTTCACAACAGAGACGTGTGGGTTTGCCAGTGTGCTGCTGGCTGCTGAATTGCACCCAGGTGCCACAGCCTGAACTGACCGCACAACCGGCGTTTTGTCGGTACTTCTTACAGGGGACACCCCAAAAGGATGTTGTGATAAAACCTGATGCCCCAAGCACGTTGCTGTCGGAGAAACACGCGGACTATATAGCTTCATATGGAACAAAGAAAGATGATTATGTAGGTATCGACTCGTGTCAGTACAGCTGTGATGTGAGTAGTCATAATACCCCCGAATACTTGTTCACAAGCCAGTTCTTTCTCGCCCTGTAATCCCAAGTACAAAAAAAGGACGTCTTTGTTAATATCTCGAGGTCTGTGATGAGTTTTGGCATGTATTATCTGAGTATAAATTTGAAGATTATTGGTTTAGCTCTAGAATTACTCTGAGACCTGAGAAATGAGCTGCTTGTTGCATCTTCACCCGCTAGAATGCGGAGGGACTATAGCTACATTTACGTGTTGCTCTTTTGATGGGACAGCATGCTGAATGAATCCCACCACAGTACTGCCCCATGCTTCCTGGTTTTGGGAAACGCTTTAACAAACAGTTTTATAGGCCTGGGCCATCAGGCCCACACAGTATTCCAGTTCCAGCAGATGAAAGATGTCAGTAACTGCTTGTGTCTGAAGAAAATATGCAGTTACCTTTACTGTCCACAAAAGAACTCTTTTTCTTGTGCTCAGAAAGTAGAAAGCAGTGTTCATGGGTGGTGTGGGTGATGTGATCGATGGAAGAGAATTCAGTGCGAAATTTCATTTCCTAGTGCAACTTTAGATTGTGGTGATTTTGGCACTTGGTAGTAAGTTTCATTAAATGGTAGGTTTGTTATTTTTGAGACTAGCTGGGGTGGTAATTTGGTAGCTCGAATGCTAAACTGAATTGGTGCTAAACTACTTGTGTTTAATTTGATACTGAGCTTGATACTTTGAACTAGACAATACAGGGGAGGAAGAGAATGTAGTACACGTAGATACATACATATACATGTGCCTGTATGTGTGCGTGTGCATGTACACAAATGCATTATCTGCAGAGTATGTCTGAGGGGCTGCTACGTAGTAAGTTAATGGGATGAAAGGTGGTTGACATACATTAGTTAACATTTACAGTTTGTAGTATTTTCATTGTTCTCTACTGATTATGTGCTTATATGATGAAGAACTAAAATAATGCACTACTTAGGAATACTGTATGTCGGAGTATTTGAGGATGAGTGGTGTTTACTGGGGGCTGACAGCAATGGATCTCATGGGGCAGCTGCACCGAATGAATAAAGAAGAAATTCTGGAATTCATCGAATCATGCCAACATGAGTGTGGTGGAATAAGTGCCAGCATAGGTCATGATCCTCATCTCCTCTATACCCTCAGTGCTGTCCAGGTAAACCTAACAGGGTAATTTTAGAAGAAACCATTGCATTTACTGCTTTTGATGATTGCAGACTGACAAGACAGGTCCTGTGGGATGCCAATGGAAAAACTATTTCAGTTCCTTCTTAAAAAAAAAAAAAACAAACCGAACAGAAAGAGCTTTAGCATTTGGCTGTATCGTTTCCTACAAAATGGTCAGATTTTGGGAGGCTGTGTTTTTTAATGATAATTTTGCTGCATTTTTTTTTTAAATACTTCTTAGCTACAGGCTTTGCTTGAGCTTTTGGTAGATAAAATTTGGATTTTATAAAATCTTTATAGTGTACATTGAGGTGAAAGATAAGTATGACCAGAATAAGAGTAAAGTTTTGGATTTTATTTTTTCATATATGCATTACTGTAGATTATGATTACTAGATATTATAATGTATTAATAAATATATAATAAATATATATCTAACCTGTGTAATATGTGTAATTATACATAGTGTGTTTGGATGTTAGTACTGTACAGAAAAACCCCACTGTAGTACTTGGTTCTTGCTGTGTTCTTCAAATCTGCTTTTTTTGTGTATAACTTAAAAATGATACCAGTCTCCTGAGCATTTAATTTATATAGTGTGTACTCTTTCTCTGAGAAAGAGTAATTCTCAACCTAATTTTTTCACTGCAGTCATCTCCACTGTAGATTTAATTTCTCTCTCTCTCTTCTCTGGTTTGTTTTGTTGTGGGTTTTTTTGTTTGTTTGTTTTGTTTTGCTTTTGCTCTCATGAAAACTCATGTTGTGGAAAAAAATACCAAAAAGGCTCAGATGTTTCTGAACTGTTGTTTTATTGCTGCATAACTTCTCTCTGGTCCAGTCTTATGGAGGAAATATTTAAATGGTGTTACAAATAAATAAGATATCCTGTTTTAGGAAGAAAGTGTGTTGGATTTAAGGTGTTTGATTTGAAAGCCTTAGGTAGGGTAGAAGAGTGCTGTTTTCTTGGATTAGTGGCAAGTGCTGGCATTTATTATCTGCTCTGAAGTTGGTATTTATCACCAGTTTAGCTCTAGTATTACTCGAGTACTGTGAGAACCAGAAAACTCAAGTTTGAAAGCTAAAGTTTCTTTAGGCTGTGATGTATGAGCTGTTCCAAACTGCTCAGTCAAATTCCCTTCACAAATTCTAATGCAGTATAAGAAAGGGGTACAATTTGAGGTTCTTAGAGATGTTAGTTCTTAAATAAATACTTGATGTTACTGGAAGATGTTTTCATGCTAACTGAATGCAGCTCTAGGTGTGCAAAGTTGAGAAGTGTTAGAAAGAGCCGATGTTACACTTTTGTTCATTAAAACACTGTCTTAATGAACATGCGTGTTCTTAGCAAACAAACATACCCAGAATGTGTAAAGGATCATGTCACATCTTCCTTTGATGACTATTAATAGTAATTTGTTCAGATTTGCTTTTTAAGGAGTATGCTATGATTATATATTTTCTTGGAGTTGTATGTTCTTTTTTTCACATTTCCTTAAGACTTAAATTTTATCTAACAGTTGAAAGATTCCAGCTAACTCTGGGTGTTCAAAGTCATGCTTGTTGGTATTTTTCAGGCTTGGCGCTATACTACTGCTTAGTTTGAACTGTTCTATTACACTATTTGTAATAAATTCTTAATTAGTCTCATTACATATTATTCAAGTTATGAGTAAAACCAGGAAGCTGGCTGAGGCTCAGAAACAGTATTGCTTTGTCATACGGATTTACTGGCTCAGATCAGTGCTAGCTCAGCAAACTTTATATTCCCTGTGACGTCTGTTTTTTTCCCAGACTATATCAACTGTACAGTTAGTGTCTACTCATATTGTTCATACTTCAGTTACTGCGATTTGGTTCTTCTCATTATATTTGAAAAATTGAATGTAAATAAAAATCTTACAATTTGGAACTAATTGCTGACAGGCTTGGACTGTAAGTGCTGTTCGTAACAAGCAGCTTAACTTACACTTCCCATATATCGAAGTAGCAGCAGTGCACAAACTACAAATCTGTAAATCTAGGATGTTGTTATCTCGTTACGAAATTAGCCATAAATTAAACCTCTATTCTACGTAATGCTGACATAAAAACAAATAAACCTGATTATGCTTTTGAGAAGTGAGCTGGAAGTTAGAAAGTAACAAAGCACAAAAAGAGTTCAGCTTGAATTGCCTGTATTTGCACTTGAGAGTTTCTTAACAGTTTTTAAACAGAGATAGATGAACTGCAGTGAATGGCATTTTACTTTAATAAACCTTATCAGGTAGCATTCACAGTTAAATGAAGTCTTATAAATCCAGGATTTTTGCGGTTTTTTAAAGGAATGGATTTTTTAAAATTTTTGCCTCTCTTTGATTCTTACTCTGTCTTTTTTTTTTTTTTTTCCCCCAGATTCTTATCTTATATGATAGTCTGCATGTTGTTGATGTAAATAAAATTGTTGAATATATACAGAGCTTGCAAAAAGAAGATGGATCATTTGCTGGAGACAAATGGGGTAACTTTTAGATCTTTAAATTAGTGGCTTGGTTGACACATATGAAGTCTGTGAGCTTAAGTTTCCTTGGATGGTCTTTTTGCTTATGTTTTGTATGTGAACACTTATTTCTGAGTTATGAAAAAGGAGATTTTTGTGAAGTACAGAGATATGTTTCATTCCTTTCATAAATATTCTAAACTTCAGGTTTATTATTGTATTAAAATTGTCCAGCACTGAAAGAAGAAAACTTTTAAGTGTTTGTAACTTGGCAGTGCTTTGATACATCAGATAAGCTACTTCATAAGGGATACGAAATTGCATGCTATTTAATGGCAGTCAGTTACGATCTTTATGCATGTCAGCTATGAAAGCATCTTTCACTGTATGGGAGTGAGGAAAATTGGGTTTGTACTAATGAACTTCTCTTAATACTGATTTTGCTTCTGCACATAAATTCTTTATGAGCAAAGATGAAATTTTAACACTGTAGCATAAATATTTAGTCCCATGGAATGCTTACATTTCAGTAAAATTAAAGTATTGAAACATACCGAATGCACAATGGATTTATATTATTTCTGGAAGGAAGTTACAGTGTGACTGAAGGAGTGCGATACCTGATGTAGGACAGAACAGCACAGGTTTGTTTGGTTTGTATTTATCAGCCTGTGAATTGATGAAGAAGAAAAGTCTTGTATCATTTTAACAAAAGAAAAATTGTTTGTGGATGGGCTCAATTTTAAATTTTGACTTCAAGTATTAATTGCTTGGAGTTTGTGCGAGGAGAGTTACATTGGTATGGACTTCCTGAGCAATCATTCTGCTATAGATGTAGCTTTTCTGGTTTAGCTTCCAGATATAAGTATGCAACTTTTATCAGTCTTACTCTAAAAACAAAAGTGGCTTCTATTTCTGCCTGGATTTAAGGCAGATGAAGAGTCGTGTCCCAGTATTTTTGAGTCTACTGCTCTGTGATTATCTACACTACAGAAACTCTAAAATTATGTAGTTATTTGTAAATTACCACTAGTTGAATTGATTTATATTTATATATATCTGACTGTACACCAGCTCATTATAAACTGTTTGCTTTTATGTGCAGTAAACAAAAGTTTTAATGTACACTTTCTAAATTAGTGAGGAATAATTCATGGGCTGGAAAAGGAAATAGTACAAGAGCAGTTTTTGGCTGATTTTTATTCTGTATAAAACCTAGTATTTTAACATACTGTTCCATGCTTTTAGTGGTGATTTAAATGTATTTTTGTTGTTGTTGTTAATAAAAATACTCTTACTTCATCCCCTACCCCTGCTTTCTAGGAGAAATAGATACAAGGTTCTCCTTCTGTGCTGCAGCAACTCTTGCACTTCTGGTAAGTCCTAAATCATTACGTGCACAAGTGCAAAATCTTCTGTTTGGTACTGCTGAAGTTTCTGTACGTAATGAATCTGGTAGTATATAAAGTGCATTAGTTGCTTTTCTGACTTGCAGGGAAGGCTGGATGCTATTGATGTGGGAAAAGCAGTAGAATTTGTTTTGTCCTGTATGAACTTTGATGGAGGATTTGGTTGTAGACCAGGTTCCGAATCGCATGCAGGACAGGTGAGTTTTGCTTCATATGGAAATGTTTTAAAATTGCAAGCATTGCATACTGCCTTAAGCGTTTCTTTACAGTATCTATCAAGGATGTCAACTGATAAACCTGTCTTATTTCCAAAATGTCTGATTCTAGTACCCTAGTTAAAATAAACAAACAAATAGCTAGATAAATCTGAGAGATTTGGGACGTTACAGTGTGTGTGTGGTGAATCTTATAAGGGAACAACTTAGAGGACTGTATTTCAGTCTTCACGTAGTGATGTTGAAGTAGTTAGCACGAGGATTTTTTAGAGAATTTGAAATTGGTATTAATAGAGATGTTGTACACTGTGCCACAAATTGTGAAACATAAAGGTCAATTGTTTTGTATTATGTTTGACACTTACCAGTTGCTGCTGAACTCAGAAATGAGATGTGAACCTTCTCAAGGGGAGGGGGAAAAATAAAACAACTGGTATAGGGTTGCCTGTATGGTCTAGATGGCTGGCCCGTGTTCTACTGTTCAAGGAAGTCAGGTTAAGTAGCTGAACGCACTCTCTTCGCAGCTGGTGTTTCCAGGAAAGATTAGATCTGTTGTGCATATTCACATAGTCCTTGAAGTGCTATAAAGTGCAACTTCTTTGCCTGCGCAGTAGTTCAAAAGTTTTCTGGAAATATAACATTTACTTTTTTCCTGTTCTCGGATAGGCGTATCCCTGTTGATGTGTGCTTTTGTTGTTTTTTGTTCTTGTTGTTTTGGGGGTGTGTTTTAATTAGGAAAAGGTGATTATGAGCAGTCTTCAGCTGAGGTTTTGGTCTCTTGCGGATTGTGCTTTGGCTGCTTTCCTAGTGACTGCATGAAAGGTGACCAAAGTATCATAGAACAGTTAGGGTTGGAAAGGACCTTAAGATCATCCAGTTCCAGCCCCCCTGCCATGAGCAGGGACACCTCCCACTAAACCATGTCACCCAAGCCTCTGTCCAGCCTGGTCTTGAACACTGCCAGGGATGGAGCATTCACAACTTCCTTGTATGCTGTTGCACTGTAAATGTTATTTCCCAGAAAAAAGTAAACATGGGTTAATCAATGCACATACGTTACATGGCACATTGGCAGCAAGCCTAACATGGCTAGATATATGTGGGATTGCCAGGATAGTTAAAGATTAGGGTTAACATGTTTCTAGAGAATGTGGTTGGTCTTTAGTTTGCTGTCCACAAGCCATTGGGTAAGAGGTACATACAGGAATAAATCACATGCTGGATGCAGAATTTTCATGTAGGCCATACCCACCTGCAGAAATCGGTTTGGCTCCTCTGGCTTCAGAGTCCATTATTTTAAAATAAAACTGTAGGGCTCTGCCTGATCTCCTAAAATTTTTCTCCAAACCATGCATTAATGTCTTGTATTAGTAAAATCATACGGTTCTGTAATTACATCATATAGCTGGTACTTTTATACAATGTAGCTGTATCAATAACATACTTTTCTAATGGAAAAGTAAAACCAAAAGTTAAAATTTGTGCTTATTTTGTATTGTTTGCATGACCATACTCCTGCTTTGAGATCTTCCTGCATTTAGTCTGCTAACTATAGTCTTTAAATACACAACCAATTTATGTCTGTAATTTTAGATCTATTGTTGCACAGGATTCCTGGCTATAACAGACCAGTTGCATCAAATAAATGTTGACTTGCTGGGTTGGTGGCTTTGTGAACGTCAGTTACCTTCTGGGGGTCTCAACGGACGACCAGAGAAGGTACTAGGTGGCTTTTTTTGTTTGCTCAAATCTCAGTAGAGATTATTTTTTCTGAAGTGAAGTACTTCTGGAAAACATCATGACTTCTATGAAATATTTAATAACCTTTTCAAAGAAGTTAGGACTTCATTTTGACTCTTAATTTTGTCACTAACATCTGTCATGCAGTCCTTAGGCATGCGTAGTCTGAGTGCTCAGGAAGGTACACGTATGGAAGTATGTCTTGCTGATTACTTTAACCAGTATTGTGTTAAATCAGGGCTTTAATATTTTCTGACATCAGGAATGATCTCTTCTGTAGAATTTGTGCAAAAAATTACCGTTTTCCTGGATGTAGATCCTGGGTATAATAGTGTTCCTCACCACACTAGGGAATTATGTGACCTTGAATAATCTCGACTGGTAAATAGATAACCAATCAAAAATGCTTCTCCAACCCCTTCCCCTTCCATCACCTCCCCCCTGGCCACGGAAAAAAACCCTAACCAAACAACCAAAAAGGGATTGATATGAAGTTCTTTGTACTTCCTACTTGTGAAAAAGGGGCTGTGGTTTTTTAGCCTCTCCCACAGGAGGTGAAGAACACTTCAAAAATCACATTCTTGTGGTTTTGTTTCCTGAAGAAGAGAAGAGGTTTGAGAGAGAGACTTTTCCTTCCTGAAAAAGGGAAGTCCTCTGAAAAGAGACTGCATCCAGGAACTTTCTTGTCTTTTACTCCAAGTAAACTCTTCAAGTGTTGTCTCTGCAGCGATATTGTGACAGCACACTTAGTAATTTGCAGAATTGCCAATAACATTTGCACTGTCATGTTTAAAACAAAATCAAATAATAATCTGCTTCTCTGCTTGCCAGTTACCTGATGTATGTTATTCGTGGTGGGTGCTAGCATCTTTGAAGATGATTGGTAGATTACATTGGATTGACAGAGAGAAGCTGCGCTGCTTTATTTTGGCTTGCCAAGATGAGGAGACAGGAGGATTTGCTGACAGACCAGGAGATATGGTAAATAACCCCTTACTAAATAAGACACTTAACTGAAAATTCCAACTGGGAAATTTTCTCATTTGAGTGTAACTTAGCTTGTGATCCAGGTGTAAGCATTCTGCAGAGCCTGCAGTTTGCTTTGAAGGAAAGATTAGGGTAGAGTTGCTTTTGAAGGCTTGCTTGGGCAGCACGTATTTCATATTGCACCTGCACTGTTATATTCCCCACTGAAGTCAGTTGCCCTTTACAAATTCTGGCTTGGTTCGCATAACACATACCACACAAATTGTTTCTCACAAGACCACTTGGAAGAGCTCTGTAGATGTACTGTGTCTGGTGTTTTGTTGTTGGTGTCTGGTTTGGGTTTGTTTTTTTTTTTGTGGGGGGGATGTGTGGGGTTTTAGGGGTTTGGTTTGTTCTGTAAAATGATATGCAAGCTAGAGTCCAGTGCAGGTGAAGTAGTTCTTGACTCTCTTCATGGTTTTGCCTGATCTAAATGAGCTGTTAGTTTTTATTAAAAATCCTTATATGTTAATTTTTGTTCTGTGCCAGCCCAGCAACTGCCTCTCACTCGCATTTGTCTATACGAGGAGGGAGGAGTAAGCTTTTGTGATAACATTATGAAGAGCATGTTGGCACGGATTTTCTGCTTGTTTGAGAGAGCAGTTGTGGTTTAGCTGGTCTGTGCTTTCTGGTTTCAAGCAGAAGTAATGGAGATTGCCCAGGTAAAATGGCAAATAAAGCCATTTTCCTTATCTTTCAAGGATGCTGGACAGATAAAATGAAAAGTACTCTGAGACTTCAGTGCAATTCCTATAGAGCACTTGGCTGCTTATTTGTCAAAGGTCACAAAGGGAAAGTCTTAGCTCATTTTATTGCAGATGACCATGTCTTCTTTCTTCACAAATGCCTTAAATACTGAAGTAGCATTCTGTTTCTTTGTGAGCTGATACATTATCCCCAGTTGGGGGAAGGGGAGAAATCTCCTTATTCTGGTCTGTCATTTGGAAAGTATTTTGGTGTTCTTAAAATTGGAAGGCTTTTGTATTTCTAAAGAGCTCACAGAAAGACTTTTTCCCTTTTCAGAATTCTCCCTGAGAAGCGTGGCACTTAAAATCGTTATGCTTTTCTGGCTTCAAGATTAAATTTGAGCTATTGAACTATTTTTGGCTTTCTAGAAGAGCAACTTCGCAGAGCCTTTCCTCTATATCTAATGCAGGCACCATTGGGAGAGTTTTTGTGTGTTATGTTAGTGGTCATTTCATATTATTTTCACCTGTTATCCATTGTTGACGTGGATGCTGCCATAGAAGTGTTGACACCCACAGGATTTTGCTTCGTTCCTGTAAAATCTCATTCCTAACAGACCTGTTGTTTTGGAGGCGTGTGGGGTGTTGTGGGGTTGTTTTTTTTGTTTTTGAGGATGTTTGTTTTGGTTAGGATGGGGATATTTGCTTGTTTATTTGGGGGGGTTAGTGTGGTGTGGGTTTTGGTTTGTTGGGCTTTTTTGTTTGTTGGGGTTTTTTTGGTTTTGTTTTTAATTAGTTCTGGGTTCCAGTCTTGATTTGATGTTGTGCTTGTACTTCAGGTTTTGAACCACTGCACAAAAGACAGCTCTGTCGTCTTCTTTTTTTCTTCTTTGTTTTTTTTTTTTTCCAAGCAGCTAATTCTCAATAACTTAACTTCAGTAGCTGTGCTTATTAGCTCTTGGTTGTCATTCAGCAGGTGTTTCCTTGTTATTTGCTTTAAAGAAGATTGCAGAAAGGAGCAGATGGCAGTAATGTATCTTCTAGGAATTTTGGTTTCCCTGAACACACGTATTGTTCATCAACAGATTGAATCTGTAACTTCACTTGCACACTTCCCATTGGGGACCATCTCCCCTTCTGGGCCTGTCCATCTGTCTTGCCATTCCTAAAGTGTACTGTTCATTATTATTGTTTTGCCGCTCGTTTATTTTACCCCTCCTCTAATGGCCATATACTCAGTTCTGGGAAGCAGCAAGTACATATAAGTCTGAGCTTTGACTGCACCAGTAATGTAGCTGCCAAACCATTGAGGAGCAAGACTTGCTGTTGTAGTGTAGTTTTAACCTTCTAAGTTGGAGATCCTGTATATGGCTGCAGCATGGTAATTTGGCTTAGTTTACTGCAGTATAGAACCTTTGCAGTGAGATCCAAAAGTTCTGCTAAAGCAAACAGGATTTATGTTGCACCAGACAGCACAGGCACTTTTTGATAGGTTTTTGTAGAATGGTTGATTAACTCCATTGACAGGATGCTTGTAATGAGACTTCATAATCTGCTGCAGTTATGTGGTGATAAATGCTTTTACGGAAGGTTCATACAGTGAAGGAATACTTGGATACCAGATCACTGCTCCTGTCTCTTCTGGGTTTTTTCTTGTATATTTTCCTTTCAGTTTTCTTTCACGGTAGGTTGCTTCTCTCTTTCAAGATTTTACAGCACAGCTCTGTATTCAGAGACCATTAAAGAGCTGAAGACCATTATAAGGTTGCTGAAGAGCAAATGGGGAATTTATGGCAATGATACTTGCAGATGATCAGACGTACTTTTAAAAATCTCTATTTTTCTTTGCTTCTGCTACCCTGTGACATTTAATGGTAATGAAGGCAAACAAGTGCTTCCTGCCAAATTCAGAGTTGAAAATTGTCTTAAGAGACAATTGACAAGCATCTTTGAGTAAATCATAGTATTGTAAATACATGCTGTGGAAGCTGTCTTGCCTGTCAGCACAAATGAAAGTTTTGTTCAGTTGCACTGTCTCCTTCAGCCATGGGGATTTTCAGTCTCTTCCTAGCAAACAAAAGCTTCATTCCATACAAGTGAAAAGCTTGTATGAATGAACATTTGGACATGAACATGTTTGGAAACAGACACAAACTCTTCTTTTTCCCCCAGGTGGATCCATTTCACACACTATTTGGAATTGCTGGACTATCTTTATTAGGAGAAGAACAAATCAAGGCAGTCAATCCTGTCTTTTGTATGCCAGAAGATGTCCTTCAAAGAATAAATGTACAGCCTGAGCTTGTGAACTAAGCCTCGTAGAGATAAAAGGTTGATATGCCCACTTGCTTTGGTTCTACTGATTTAAGTAATCTCATCTCTGAAACTGTTAGCATATTTTTATTTGAGATGTTTACATTGCAAAAGTAAAGCAATAGCTTTACTGTCAGCTTTGTCACTTTGTAAACTGTATCAGAACAGGCTGCTTCTAATAATATGAGTGTAACATGTTCTTTGGTTGTATATAAGAGATGTAGAAACACTTCCAATGTGTATCTAAATACATGGTGGGCTTTTTTTTTTTTTAATATTCAAGTCAAAGCAATAGCGTGAATGTTTAATTTTTGTATTCCTGTGATATCAACCATGCTCGCATCTGTCCTTCAACAAGCATGTTTTGGTGACGGATCGCAGAAAGCACTTTAAAAGAGTATGGAAAAAAAAACCCCAAACCAACCTGCAAACAAAACCCTACTTAAGCCATGCATTTAATGCTGTGCACTTGTGTATGTAATTGTTCCTGTTCACATTTGCCATCATTTTTATATACTGAGAAGCAAGTTTTTTCTTCTGATAGTAATTGATTCCACTGAAAACAAAAATTATTGTTCCATTAAGCATATAAATGTCTTCACTTATTGATAAGTCCCTTAGGCAGAATTTCTCTGATATTTGAAATTGAGTATCTGTAGTGAAATTTTCTAACATTAAGCATTCTAGAGAAGGTCTGTAGGACAGTAACTTCTAACTGAATATACAGTTGATGATTTGTTGCCAAGTTGAAATCCTGTTTTTGTAGCTTTTAAGATGGTAATTGCCAGCACTTGATTATGGTGTAATGAGAATAAAACTAGGCATGGAAAATACTTGTTCTCTGAAGGATTAAGTCCTCTTTGTCTCCACAGAAGCCCTAAAATTGCCTTTTAATTTACATTCCTCACACCCTGGCTGAGAGTGAAATACATAATAAAAGGTAATTGTGAAGGGGAGAAAGTCTTTGCTACTCTCTGTACTTAAGAAGGTCTACATTTGTTTCAAACACTTTTAAAAGCCATCTGGTTAGTTTTATCCAGCCTGCTCATGTTAGTAGGGTGTAAGGTAGAACTGGACTTTCTGGGAGACCTTTGCTTACAGAGAATTTCAAAGACAGAATGTGCATTTGAATGCTTAAGTATTTCTAATAAATGTTTTAAGCTTTCTCTACAGGCTTTTAGATAAGGTAAGAACCCTGCTCTTCTTAAACTGTCCAGTTGCCTGATGAATTAATTTCCTTCTCAAGGTTTGGAAAAAAGTTACAGTAGGCTTTGTGTTGAGCATGAGGGAGTGAGAACACTGTTCAGGTTTTACCCAACTATAAGGTGAAATAAAAAAAAATTGAAATTAATTTTTTCTTATTCCAGGTTCCTTTTGCAAGTGCCATTTCTTTTCATCTAAGGAAACATTGTTCAGTACATAGGAATTTGCCATTTTTCCATGTTGTGTAGATAGAATAGAATCATCTTCAGAATTTCTAGTCTAGTATAGACTGAGACACCCTGAGAATTAGCATGTGGGTGATACTGCATGACAGTGTAGAACATTTAACTGTAGGTTGAAATCCTGTTAATGTATTGGAGTTTTTTTCTGAAGAAGGTCTGGTCAACTTAATTTCCTAAGTCAACTGTTACTTGTAAAGATCTTAAAAGATTATAGGCTAGAAAAGAGGTGAGTATGTGCACAAACTGACTTAAGAATATTCTTCCATTCTTTACATCAGTTCTTTAAAATACGGTATTTGCAGAAGTCATCACAATTTTTCTCATGCAAAGAAAGTCATGTTTTCTGTTAACTATCCAGTGAAAAAATCTGTTTCCCAGTGTGTCTGTGTTATGTCATTTTGGTGAGAAATCCATTGTTACTGTTTACCTCTATTTTGCTAAAAGTACTAATAAGATTTTTCTTTTCTGAGCTTATGTAGTTAACTTTGCAGTAATTAATCATCTGTTTTCAGTCTTTGGTTACTGGTCCTTTATTAAAGGCTTTCAGAAATACGTACTTTCATCACCTTTTTTTTTTTTTTCCCCCGTGGAAATATTCGTATGGAAAGATCCCAACATTTTATTAGTACTTGATTTTAAGTAGTGTAGACAGTATTCCCAGCAATAAATATTGCAAGATACTGTATGAGAATTTGTGAGAGAATAGTGAATAATCTGGGTACATAAAATTGTGTCTGTAGATATCTTTATTCAAAGAAAAGGAGGAGGGAAGAGGGATCAACAGCCATTCTGTTGCCTTCAAGAACGTGGTCCAAGTCCAGAGGTATGTGCTTTATTCCAAAGATGATTCGTCTCAGTTTTCTTAAGGCAACTTGGTTAGGACAGTTCAGCCTTGTGATCTGTGACCATACAGAAGGCAGGAAGGTGGAAGATGGACTTTGCTTTTTTTTTTTCTGCCTTTCTTGTCATATGCTTGGATTTCTGTCGGAGAAGAGGAAAAGGGTCTAACACCAGCCACAGGAGTCTGAACTCACTCTGAATTGGTGGAAAGCTCAGTGTAGGACTTGAAATTGAGGACAGAGGCAGTAGCTGGAATGGGCACCTGCAGCCTGCCATCCTTTGCTCTGCAGTGATGCTGAAGTTCCTGGAACCAGGCTGATGATAACTCGCTGCTGAGAAAGCACGTGCTGTCTGAACTGTGCCAGCAGAGGAGCTGCAACTGCTATCATTTCAGTTGTGAAGCAGAATATCACGCTGCAGTTGTCCATGAAGAGCTGTGGGCTGCTACGGGCTGGCTTCTGTTTGGAGTGGTTTTTAATGCAGGTGTGTTACATTCCAAGGACAAATCTTGTCTAGTCAGAATGTTTATTGGAACGGTTTAGTGGTGTGTATGCATGCTAATGCACAAAGGAGTGTCACAGTGGGGTAAGGACATGTTTTAACACAATTCTAGATGTACACAAGCTTTATGCTTATTGGGATCTTTTAGTACTTAAACTCTTGAGCAGGGAGGACACGGCTGGGACGCTGCTGGAACAGTTCCTGGAAGCTGAGGAATGGATGCGCGACAAAGCGTGTGTAAATGCTTCGCTTCCGCTTTTAAGAGTTCCCTTTCCTTGCACCCCTGCGTGACCCCTTTTACTGCGTACTCAAAGCGACACTGGCTGCGTGCCCAGCGGCGCTGTCTCCAGCAGGACGAGCGCCGGCAGCGTTGGGCGGGGGGGGCCCGGACGCTGTGTCCGTCTGCGGCGGGGGCAGGCGGCGCGCGTCTCCTCAGCGGCAGCCGCAGGGTGAGGGGTGTGAGACCTGAGCGCGGGCGCCGCCATTTTTGTGGGCAGCGATGGCCGTTCGGGGCGAGGCGGCGATGTTGAAAGAAAGCAGCAAGGCGGACGCGTACAGGCGGGAGGCCACCTCGGCCACCTCGGAGGCCTATACCGGCCGCTGCTCTTCCACATCGGGGTGGGGAGGGCGGGCGGAGCGGCCGCCCCGCTATACCCTTGGGCTGCTGCAGACGCCGCGCAGCACCACGGGCAGCACCGGAGATCTCTCCAGCGGCGGCGCGAGGCCGGGCAGCTCAAGCGGGGAAGGCCTCGCTCCCAGCCAGGTTGCCGGTGTGAAGGCGCCGGTTTCCGGAAGAGGAGGTGGGGTGCTGCGTTGCCCTCTCTGCCCGGATCCTGGCCGCTTTCTTCTATCGCCTTGCCCTCTTTTTCGGTCGGTCTTCGAAGGGGCTGTTACACGCGGTGGTTGCCTGAGGAGGGGCAGCAGCGGCATCTCTCCTTAGCGACTTTTCTCTCTCTCCCACCCCCCTGCCCCTTCAAATCGTCAGGACAGGGGTGATCGTTCTTCACACTTCTTTAAATAACTCTTCATTATTTGCTTTATGTGAGATTTCTAGATAGCATTATCTCGGTTCCCTGATGAGGTCAATAATTTGGTTTGAATTGCAGCACAGTATCGCTTCACTAAAGACCTGAACGGTGTTCAGGTGGTTATGGGGTTTGGGTTTGATTTTTTTTTTTTTTTTTTGGTGGTGGTTTTTCTTTCTTTTTCTTCTTTTCTTTTTTTTTTTTTTTTTTTTTTTGTGTGTGTGTGTGTGTTTGTGTAGTTTTAAGTGCTGTTATCCTCCATGTGTTATAAAGATGTTGGGGTCTTAAAATGTGACATTGCTATTGCCATCCTCCACATAAAGCTGCTGTTCACCCCGGGCTTCTGGCTCCCGCTGAGGACACGGCTCCTCAGCTCCTGACTGCAGAACATGTGTGCACCATACATTTTGATCCTGCCATGAATCTCTGTATTTTGGCACAGAAAAAAATATTCAAACTGTATGTTTTCCAGTGGAAAAAAAAACCTATAAAAGGAGCTGGAAATTATTTTAACACTTGCTGGAATGCATTCTGAAGTGCGTACATATTCATTACATGTAAACTGGGAGGAAGTAAGGTGGTTGTGGGTAACGTACATGATCAGTCATGAATCCTAAAAAATGCCAAACAAAAAACAATTTCAATTTGAGTCATGCGTAACTTGTTAAATGCTGGTTTTAAAAGATACCCATAGATGCTTTGGTTCATCTGGTCTTTAAAATTGCGTTTTTCCCCATGTTATGCCAGGAAAGCAAAGTCTCTGCCAAACTTCTGAGTGAACTTATGCCAAAACCTAAGTGAATGATTTTTTATAAAAACATCACTATGTATTGCAGTGCTGATTTGTCCACTCTTAAAAAACCAACCAAAAACCCCAAACAAAACAATCTGAACTAATGATGTTTTGGGGTTTTTTTGTTTGTTTGTTTTTTTTTTTCCCCAGGTGTCACAGTTTTGTAAGATTTAAAAAAACCCAAACAACTCCCATAAAAAACCCAAACAATATTGTTAGTGTTTTTGTACCAACCATGAGGAAATGTCATGCAGTTAATGGGTGATCTCAGGAAATTGCTGAAGTATTCTGTCTTGTAGATCTATTTTTAATTTAATAGAAGAAACAGAAACGTTTGGGCTTGCATGTCTCTTAATACCTGGAATTTTGTAACTGTTAAGTGAAAAATTGTTTCTATTTTAATTCATTTTTATGCAACTTACAGCAATTATTCAAGTGAAATTAAGGATATGATGTTGGCTTGGTTTTAGTCATCTCAAGAGAACTGAAAATAAATAAAATATTTTAAATAATATGTTAAACAGAAAAATGATCTGAGAGATTTTGCAGGACTTAAAAATAGAGATAAATCTGAAGATACATGTGTAAAAGAAACTGCAGGTAACAAATACTTCCCAGATTATTGTATGATTTCTGAGAGCTGAACCCCATAAATTCCAAGGCAGATCATTCTCAAGCAGAGGAGGTTTTGAGCATGGTTCTTTGTTTTATTAAAAAAAGAATGCTGAGCTTCAAAAATAAATAAGCCCATAGACACGTGCAGTTTCGGGTACAGATTTAAAAGCTGATAGGCAAATGCAAGATGGAGCTGACACCACATTCATAACTGTAGGGTACATTAAAATATTAAATTATGTGTGGTACAGTGACTTCTACTGTAGTAGTTCAGTCTTAAAAGTGCAAACAATGTCTTTCATTGGTTCTGCAAGTTATGTTATTGTGGAAAACAAACATTGGTAAAGGTTTGCTTTCAAAACAGACTGATTTTTATTGTATTTCATACTTCAAAGAGCTTCTGTGACATTAGAAGTTGTTGCTTGGGTATCTCACTTTCTGAATAAAAAATTTCTTTTTTTTTTTTTTTCCTTCCCCTTTCAGAATCATATTTTGGGGACAAAAGTTCTTGTGTAGAAAACACTAGCACATTGAATCTCACAAGCTCTTCTGTGCGAGGCCTGAATAGCACATGTGTAGGAAAAACACCCCTCTCTTCTAGTAGATCTGTTTGCAGAAGTCATACGCCTCTTATGGGATATTCAGGTAAGATTAACAGCTACTAAAGGAAGTAGTCCTACTTACATTTCTTGCATTATTTTATTAAGCACACTTTATTTTTTAATGTGATCCAGTAAGATACTGAAGTGTATTCAAAACTCAGAACATAATGTGTTTTGTACTACAGAGAATGCCTGCAAATGCAAGATGCACCCATAGGGGAAAATGCTACATTAGATACTTGAGTAGATGTTTGGTATTGCAACCCCTTGTCCCTCTCCATTCATGTATAAATTATCACTGTAGTTATAATTCAGACTTTTTTCAAATTGTCCAAAATGGATTTATTTTTGTGGCCATGTTGGTTTGTGTGGTGACTGAACTCAATATCCCAAATTTATGCGCATTGCTAATCAAGGTTTCTTCTTAGGCTTGTAAATGCTTTGTACATTGTATATCATGATGCCATTCTCAGGTCTCTTGATGCAAGTTTTACATGGTTTACATTGGTATCTTCAAAGATGTAGAACACTAGATCTTCAGAGGAATGCTTACACATTGAGTATGAGCTATTTATGGAAAAGCTGTGCTGCAGGTTAATGATGCCTTGTGCCAGGTTATGTGTATCTGTGTGCTCTGATAGTGCAGAATTGATGGGATTCAGAGTTCTTTAATTGATTAATCAGTTCAGTCTTTAGTGTTCTTGAAGTTGTTTAATGGCAATTCTTTGAAGCAACAAAATTATTTAAAAATTTATTTGAAAAAATTACCTATTCCTGATAAGAATATAAACTGGCTGTCCACTTGCCACTGAGTTATTATTTTGCAAAATGTAAGTATTATGAAGTGTGTGATTTCCTGCAGCTGTTGTGATGCAGTTTTTTTGTGACTGCTGCAGGAATTGGAGAATTGGAGTAACTATTATGTTGAGACCCACAGAGCAGATTTCTCTAGGGGTTATGCAACTTAACAGTGAAACAAGGTCACTTCAGTTT
Organism: Psittacus erithacus; assembly: GCA_009867235.2. Classification (NCBI taxonomy): domain Eukaryota; kingdom Metazoa; phylum Chordata; class Aves; order Psittaciformes; family Psittacidae; genus Psittacus; species Psittacus erithacus. The sequence goes on from WYDI02017065.1 coordinate 21,859, forward strand.
CCTTTGATTTTACCCTTGTGTTCTTTAGCCTGGAGAAGTTGATTTTTACTGTTTTGTGTGTGACAGTCCTTAATCAATCCTTCACTGATCTGTAATGACTACAGTGTATCCAGAATTTCATATTCTGCTGTGTAGCAAAGCGTATGTAGCAGCTGCTTTTGGTAGTGTGATTAGTTACTTCGGTATTGCTCAGCAAGTTATGCATTTGCTTGTTTGAATAGCACAGTCTCACAATCTTTGGTCACAGATTTCCAAACAAAACATTGTTAGTAGCTTCTCCAGTAGAATTTGGAAGAATGCAATACCATTTTGCAAATATGAACCAAAAATTAGATGAGATTCCAAAAGAAGCAGTGTATACACGTTTTTGGTTTTTCATAGACTTAGGAGAATTTCAGTACACCAAATAAAATGACATCAACCCATTACAAGAGCACTGCTTCTTAAATGTGGAACATAATTTGGTGTGTTGGGACTTCATTACTATTGGTTAGACATGTTATTGCACTGATTTGTGATGGCAGGCGCCTAGAGTAAAGTTGGGGAGAAGTGGGAGGGCCAGCTCATTTCATTCAACTTCTCATCACCCCAGTTCTGATTGCAGATGATACCTCATCTCCGAGACTGTCCAACTTCCCAGCTCACAGCTTAGCTTTTAGGTGCCAGAAGAGTAATGCTAGGACAGTTGGGTTTTAACTTGATGCTAATTAAACTTCTTTTTATTAGCAGAAGTGGTATAAAGTACTGTATGAAGTAGTGTGGGAAGAGTGAAATGAAGGAATGTGTCAACCTTTGTTTCCAGTCAGCTGTACTGCATTAAATCATAGTTGAATGAAAAATAGGCCCATTTTTGAAATTTCAGTTATTTGGCTGAATGACATGAGATGAGGAATCACAGGTCTGTTCAGGTTAGATATAAACATCAGGTTTATTGTAGGTCTGTAGTACAAATCCAAAGTAGATTTGCTGTGTTGTGTTGGGCAAATCGCTAAAGCAGTTGAGTTGGGGGGTTTATTTGCGTGGGGGGAAAAAAAGAGGCTAGGTAAGAAAATGAGGGTTAGTGTCTTCGGGAGGGAAAGCATTAGGCGTTACGGAGCTTAATTTTCACACTTAGTCTTTGCAGGGGGTATCTTGGAGAGATAGCTGGGTATTTGAAGGAGGAGATGACATTTGTTGAGGTTGTGATGATATTTGGGAAAATGCAAGCTAAAACAAATTTTCAGATACCAAAAATGATTAAAAAAATCTCCACACCAAAATAAATATCTAATTACTGGGACTCAAGCGTACTACAGATATCAATATTGAAATAGTTTAGCGTAAAATCAGATAAAATATATATATATTTGTATATAAAGACATTTGTTTTCCCTAACTTTATCTAAGCTCCCTAACTAAGATCTAAGCAACCTCTATCAGAGTTGTGCCTTTAGTGGATTATTAAGTTACAGTGTCTCTCTGCAATTAATACATCTGATTTTAACTAACGGTAATAGCTATGCATCATTTGAATTTAAATGGCAAGTGTTTAATAATAGCCATGCCTTTTGGCATGTAGTAAACATCGGTTCTTTGTTTAGCACAGAGGTAGTGACTCAGAAGGTGTTTTCAGTTGCAACAAAGATGTGATTAGTTCTGACAATCTTTAATGAATGCATTTGGTCAGTCTTTTAATGTAAAAGTGTGATGATCATTCTTTGGATAGTGCCTTGCCTGTATGGTGTGGCAAGTAAGGAGTTCAACACCCAGGATTTTTAATTTTTAATGAAGTTTGTTAAATTGAATGGGATTTCCATTATACTGGAATACAGATACATATTTCACTTGGGATGTGAAAAAATGATTCTGTGAACGTAAAGCAGTGGCTTGTAACCGAATATATGCAACTGTTTTACAGTTACATCCTCGTCCGCAGTCTCTACTCATACTGCTGCGTCAGTTATTGTAGCTGTAGTAGAAGGAAGAGGCCTTGCCAGAGGAGAAGTAGGAATGGCCAGCATTGACTTAAAAAATCCTGAGGTGATATTATCACAGTTTTCAGACAATACAACTTATGCCAAGGTATTGTTGCATATACTTAATTGCTGTGTTCCTTACAGGTTAATTATGACTTTCTTCCTTAAAAAAGCTTATGACTAATGGTAACATAATAGTTTGTAGAAGAAACTTCTCAAATGTGAAAGTAACAAGTTCTAGAAAATGTCAGTGTTGAAAGGACTATTTTCCTTACTGTGCCTCACGTTTTAGATGAAGGGGAAAGAATGTTCTGCAAAAAAACCCCAGCCTTTGCAAAAACCAGTGTATCTGAATTGTGAGGGAGTGAGATGCCTGGTTTTGAAGAACATTGGGTGATATGTGGTAGTAGAACTTGCAAATATTTTTCATCGGGCAGAACAGCTCTGAGAACAGAATGGCATAAATGATGTGGTAGGGTAGGGTAACTGTGGGCCTGGCTTTGTTTGATTGCGTTAATATTCTGCCTTAGTCAGCTTGAACTGAAATTCACTCCATTTACAGCCAAATGTTCTGAATACAGAGCTGAATATCTTAATTTGGAGAGTAATATCTCTGCTTTATGCAGCACAAGCATTAGTAAAACATCTAATGGTTTTGTTGTAGTTATGCATGCTAGAAAATAATGTGGCTTGTAGGATCTTTACAATATTTGAAGAAATAAGAATTAAATTTTATTAGGAGAATAAGTAGCTATGACTCAGGATATGAACAGCCATCAAATCTATTTACTAAACCATATGTTGTCTAATGTAATTCTTTTTTTTAATCAGCAGTACTTTTAAATCTTATCCTGATCTTGATACACATGGGTACATGTTGAACCTGGCAGCTACAGAAGTACTTCTGTAATATGCGGTACTAAAATTCAAAATGAGATGTGCGCCTTGCAAATGTGGGTGCATGAGAAAATGTCGAGGTTCAGGTGATGATGTGGCAACTGAAATAACCATTCTCTTAAAGATGTGAAAGTGAAAACTTGATCTGCTAGTACCTAGCTAAAAACCCAGTCCTGTGTAAGCAAACGAATGTTAAGACTAGAATCTTGCAAGGAAATGTCGTATTATAATTTATGGAAGTTGTTTAATGGTTTCATAAAGATTGCAGTTAATTCTAAGTGTGAAAGGCTTTCTTTTCAGCTAGCAATAGCTGTGTTTAGAGTCTCCCCTGTTCTATTGTGTCAAGGTTAAGGACCATGTTAGGGTCCCGTGGAATTTATCTTTGTCAAACTGGAAAGTATTTTAGCTGCCCAAACTCCTTCCCTATCCCTTTACTTTTGATTTTTGTCTTGCATTTAATGGTAAAATACTGTTACTTCTCTTAAGACTCATACTTTTTCTTTAAATTATGATAACACAACTTTCTCCTCTGTTACTCAGGCTTGTAACTTGTTAAGTTTACATCTTCTATTACTGCTTGTCAGGCCTGGACCAGATTTTTTCCTCCCTTACTATTCTAAAATGTAATTCCTTTTTTCCTCCCTTACTATTCTAAAAGATGGCATTTTTATTTGTATAGATATCTTTGTATTTTTCCATTTAGATTACTGAGTTCTTCAGTCTGTGGGCATACCTGATACTATATTGACCATCCAGTCAAAAAAACCCCAAAATCCCAAACAAAGAACCCCAAAACAGAACAATTCAACTCTCAGAACTTCTCCCCAAAGGCGCTACATGACTTAGTTTTGTATCTCATTCTTTAACACGTTTAACAGTACTGTCTTATCTGCTGATCAGCTGCTTTTTTACAGTGTCACTATCCATGTTTTGCTAGTGATTGATATCAAACTTACTGTATTTTATTTTTTTTGTGCACCCTTTTATTTTTGAATGTTCTGTAAATTCATTCAGTGAAGTTTTCTTGTACTCTTTAAGTTCCTCAAGGTTTGCTTTATCTGTGGTATCTCTGAAAAAAACTTTCTAATGCTTACCAGACACGATGGGTAGCAGCAGCTTTCCCTCCCACCCTGCAATACCCTTATATTATATATTTTGTGTATATTTTTTTTTATGCTTGTTCACCTTTTCATTTTTACCTGTCCCTTTTATCACATCTTAACTTCTAAGCACTTAAAGTTTTTTCATGTTTCTTCCTTGAGAATACGTGGATGATTATATAAATGCATAATGTTTGTTCTCTCTTACGAAGTAAATAAATAGAAAAGCTTTTAATGTACTTTGAATCCCTGCAGTAGGTGTGTAAAAATGAGAGAAATGTTAGGAGGTTGCAAGAAAGTCTAAAACAAGTCTCAATCAAAAGATTATTAATATTCAGACATGTTACATTTCTTCATCTTCCAGAGCACCATTAACATTACAGTTGCAAGACCAGAAAGCTGCTATCTTTTGAAAATAAGTCCTTCTCCCATCTTAACCATGGAATATAGTTCTGGATATTTCTCTCTTGCTTTGACAACAAACATGTTTTGGTGTTGGACAGGAAGTAGATACCTGTATTTTTTGTTAAAGTGGTTTCATGTACATTTAGATACCCATATCTATAGATATGAATAAATTCTACTCGGTGTAGAACTCAGCAGAAAGTTTGGTCTTTATTTACAATATTTACGCATATTTGTAATTTTTAAAATATAAGGATGCTGTAATTCTTCATTGCTGGTTCATATTTTAGATTATATATGGGTTTTCATTGATTTTATAATTTTTTTGTTCAGGTCATTACTAAACTCAAGATTTTAACACCACTAGAAATCATAATGTCAAACACTGCTTGTGATGCAGGGAACACAACAAAATTGTTCAGTCTGATAACAGAACATTTCAAGGTAAGCTCTTAAATTTAATTCAATATTTTAGAGTTCTTGTTGATCACTTTTATACGATTGTTGATTTGAGAGCTTTCCGCGGCTTGTAAAACCCGGAGTGCAATCAGATTTTGTGATTTATGATTTTTGGGCCTAATTTTACCATGGTAAAGAATAATCTAAATGCAGTTCCAGCACTAGTGGATCTGATCTTAACAATTGCAGAGATAAGTATATTTCTGATTAAAGACCCAAGTTTCAAATTTATAGTATTGAAACAATTGGAGCAATACTGAACCTAGGAAAGACTCAGAAGTTAAAAGAAATCAAGCAGTTTCCTCTGCTCCTTTTTTGTTCTCTCAGCCTGAAAAATAGATGAGGCTAATGTATCACAGAATAGGAGAAAGAGCACCACAGGGTGAAAGAGCATGAGATAAATAGCGTATGCAATTTATAAGTGTCAAAGCCTCAGAAGTTTTAAAAAACTGTATTGAATCCTGCTTTAATTGCTCCCTTGTCTGTACTGCAGACGGCCTCTTCATGAGTCCTTTTCTACTTCCTGACCTCTCCTCTTTGTTTTGCACACATCACTTGCACATCCCACGCATTCCATTACATTAACCTGCGTATCTTTATTGCCAGTTTACCATTGAGAGCTTGATAATGATCCCTTGGACTTAAACCTTGGCAAGAGAAAACTGCAGTCTCAGTGTCAGGATTGATGCTACCATGAAAATAACTTTCCATAAAGTCGTTAATTTTAACCAAATCCAAGTTCTTTGGCTTGTTCTTGAGAGCAAGAGCAATATCCAAGAAAAAACCTACGTTAATTTGCTCAAAACGGTAGTATGAGCCTATTTACATGTACTTATTAGCAAAGAGAAGGAAAGATGAGTGGCAGTATTGTGGCTTGCCTGTGCTAATAAGCTAGAATGAATACTTACACAGATTGCTAAACCAAATGATAGATTTTCTTGGAAACACATATCGCTAGAAAATAGAGAAGTCTGTCTGATGATAAAATCTTTGTAACTTTTAAAAATATCTGTTTTTCCCCCCCATCTTTACAGAATGTGACTTTTACAACTGTGCAAAGAAAGTATTTCAATGAGACTAAGGGTTTGGAATACATAGAACAATTGTGTGCATCTGAGTTCAGCACCATTTTCATGGAGGTTCAGTCAAAGTATGTTTAAATAAGTTAAAAACACGTGGTGTTCAGATAAGTTTTTAACAGTTTTTTGCATGCTTAGCCCGCAAGTCGTGTGGGTTGGTGCAAAAGCTAGAAAATCAGAAGAGAGCTGTTCTTTTATTCTGCCCTCTAGTGTTTCTGATTGATACATCTAGAAACTTTTTTGTAATTCCTTTTTTTTTTTTTTTTTTTTTTTTTTTTTTTTTTTTTTTTTTTTTTTTCCCTTGGTTTGTTTTTTGTTGTTTTTTTTTTTGGGGGGGGGGTGGTGGTGTTGTGATTTTTTTTGGTTGTTGTTTTGTTTTGTTTTCATAGCTTTCCACTTTCTCATCTTTGTTTTACTTGTACCAACAATTTTAAGTACTGCTCCTTAGTGACATGGGTCTTCAAGTCTTGTACTGAAATATGCATGTTTGAAGTACCAGGTATATTGTGTGGGGTGTCAAGTGTACAGACAGTCAAACATGAATATTTTATTTACATGCATATATGTGCACTATTCATGGATTAGTGCATACCTAAAGCATGCTGTGTTTTCAGTGCTATCAATCCCAGTAGTTTGTCAAGCACAAGTGTGTATGTGATTTCTGTAGTGCAGCGCTTGGTTTTGTGGTATTTCAGTAGCCCTGTTCAATATTCATTAAAGATTGTTTCTTTCCAAGGTATTACTGTCTTGCAGCTGCTGCAGCTTTGCTAAAATATGTAGAGTTTATTCAGAATTCAGTTTATGCTCCTAAGTCGCTCAAGGTGCGTTTCCAGGGAAGTGAGAAAACAGCCATGATAGATTCATCATCAGCACAAAATCTGGAATTAGTGATTAATAACAGAGATTCTCGGTAAGAATATTTAAGTTTACAAATTGCATTTTTTAAAGTTGTATTTCACCGCGTGTTCTCGATATTTGTGTCAAAGAGCTGACCATTATATTTATTTATGTATGACAGATCTTACATACCATTCAGAGCTTGCAAAAAATACTTGGACAGAGAAATACATTACAATTCGGCACAAAATTTCTAGCATTGGAAACCCACAAATGAATTGTAGAAAGATGTCACGTAGTCATCTTTGAATCAGTGTAAACTTAAAATGATGTTGATGCAAAATTTCACAGGTCATGAAAGAGGTAACACGTCCACAAGAAGTTGCTTATGTTGGATTAAACTGCATGGAGTTTATTCATTTTACACAAGATAAACAGGGTTGAAATATTGTTTTGTTTTCCTTTAGTTCTAAGGACTAGTGGCAAATGAACGGCCATGTGGTACTTGATTGCATGGTTGTTCTCCACAATGACAGCAATGCTTGGAAGGCTTTCTTCACCAGGAGTTCCTTGTTTTCTAGGCAGAAGGGGAGCTGCAAGAGTTAACCATCTTAAGACTGTTACACTTCTGGTTAGAACTGGCTGCCTGCCAAGTTCTGAGTTCCACCTGTGCTTATAAGTCCACTCATCACCCTGATATCAAAAGGAGAGCCTGGAGATTGCTCGCTCTCCAACTATTACTTGTAAAAGTTCTCTGCTTAGAGATATATCAGTATTATAAAATGGCTTGGGTATGAAGGGACCTTTAAAGATGATCTAGTTCCGTGGTCGCTGCTCTGGGCAGGGGCACCTTTGGCTAGGTCAGCCACCCTTACCCTTCTGCCATCGTTCTTTTGTCTTACTTGGCTCTTGGTGTATTTTTCTCCCTGGTTTTCTCTTCTTGTGGGGATCACAGAGAACACAGTTAGATCTGTTCTTCAGAAGAGGGAGGTAAGTATGGTTTCTTTCTATTCATCTGCCATTCTTTGGCCTCAGTTCCTTCTTGTTTGCGCCATCGCTTCATATGTAACTGTAGGAGCTGGCCTGTAGGATTGGCACCCTTAGAGCAGTATTTCTCTGAAAGCTGCTCTAATTTGACAAATGGTTTTGAGAGGAAAGAGGAGGAACAGAGGAACAGTAAATTGCCTAAAGGTTTGCTGCATTTTTTTTTATTTTTTTTTTTTAGCATCATAGCTGCACAATTTTTTGCTGACCCAGTGGCAAGTCTAAATCAGACCAGGCCGAGCTGTTTCCATTACCTAAATACTACCCCTAAAGCCTGGTTTGATATCTTTTTATTAGATATTAACAGGTAAACATTAATAGTGCAGGCACACACCAGTACAGGCATGCCTGGTTTGATATCTTTTTATCAGATATTAACAGGTAAATGTTAATAGTACAGACACACACCAGAAACACCTAAATCAAGTTCTTGTGGCAGTATCAGAAAGGGCTTGTCTCTTTTCGTTTACTGTACAGGGAAATGAGCCCTCAGTTGCTTAAAGGTAAGCAGTGTGGACACTGTCCCAAATGTAGAGTTCCCCTTAATTGTTGCTGTGAATTGCAGCTCATGGTAAGTATGTCCTTAATAAAACTGGCTTTGAATTTCACCTTTTTTTTTTTAATTCTCTCAACTACTGCTTTCTTCTTTTGGACCATGATATTTCAGGAGTTTCTGTACTGTCTAGCTATCTTTATGTTGTTTGGTGTCCAGTTTCTTCAGATTCTCTTTTCAGTCACAGTATTTATGTGGCCTTCTTTCAAGCCAGTAGTGTTGAAGGTTTCAGGTTTCTGAAACTGTTTAGGTATGTACTAAATGGAAATATTACAGGCTGTTTATTTTAAGCAGATACAATCAGCCTTGAAGTGTGAGGCCCTGAGATGTAACATGTAAAAGCCATGAACATGAGAATATTATTTGCAGATCATAAGCATGTTATTTGTCTCCTGTAATGAATGTAAGTCAGTTCTTCCAAAAAATAAATCCAAAGCTTAATTCCCTCTTGGACTCATAAGGATTTGAAATAATTTTCAGAAATGTATCTGAATGAAAATGTTCAGATTAACATTTGATCTCAGAATCTAATTTGCCTCCTTCGGTTGAGTTTGTTTTGTTTAAATTAGCTCAACTGAGGAAAAATGTGAACTGCGCCACTGCAGTAGGAATAGAATACTACCACAAAAAATGAAGAAAGTACTGAATACAAATGAATTTCTATATTTAGGAAAATGATATAATGAGGGATAATATTGTATTAAATTGCCTGACTTCCTAAACTGCTGTAGTTCATATAATACACATGGCAAACAGGGAGGTGTTAAGCATCCCAAAAGCATGTCTCAGATTTGTAGGGTACTCTTACCTGAAAATGTCCTTGACATTTACCATCTTTGTGAGTGTATTCTCCAGTCCATTTTGTTTTCAAAGGAATGGTCACACACTTTTCGGTGTACTAAACTACACCAAAACTCCGGGTGGAAGTCGAAGACTTAGATCCAATATCCTGGAGCCACTAGTAGATGCTGAAACAATTAACACAAGACTGGACTGTGTTCAGGAATTACTCCAGGATGAGGAGCTCTTTTTTGGTCTTCAAGCAGGTAGCGATTTATTTTTTAATTCATAGTATTATATTTCTTTTTAAACATTTATTTCTGGTAGATGAAAGCATGTGGGATGACTTAATGTGTTTGAAAAGTTGGGGTTTATGATTGTCAGGTGACATAGCAGGCGCTTCATTTTTGAAGTAATCTTTATTTGATAGTGATGTTTTTCTCAAGTATGTTGCAAATAAAAGTTCATTTCTCTGCTTAAAGTGGATAGAAGTCAGTAGGCCAGTAGCTTTTCCAAAGAGTTTAACTCTTCATGTCTGTGGCTAGATACACACTATGTTGGAAGAATACAAGTATGTATAATGTATACATTAAAAACAAAGACATCACTGCTGTACTACTTGTGTATGCATGTTCTTTTGTCATTGCTCCGTAAAGCAGTGGTTCAGATAAATGTAAAATAAAGACAGTACCAGAGTATGAGTTAGTCCACCTGAAGTTGGATCATGTAATCTTAATCATAGAAGAAATATGATTCAGTCTAACAAAAACAATATTGCTGAATTGATATATGACCCCCAGTAAATAATATTTAGGTACAGTAAATAATTGAGATAGCAGCTATTTTTAACCCATTTTTTTAACTTGGTAAAGAAATTCTGAAAATAGAATGAAAGAAAAAAATTAACTTAAGTACTACTAAGTGATTATGTGCATGTAAAAAAAATGGTTTTACTATAATTATAGTTCATTTTCTGTTCTGTACTTTTGTTTTACAGTTATCTCAAAATTCCTGGATACAGAACAACTACTTTCAGTTTTGGTACAAATTCCAAAGCAGGATACAGTATGTTTTGCAATACACTTCAGATGATGAGTTATCTGGCTAAAATGTGCAATAGATAAATGTGATCTCTATAAATATGTATAATGCAATGAGAAAAAGACAGTACCGTAAAACCACATGGAATAATTATATTATAGATTGAGAGTAGATTGTATTTTACAGCAGTAGAGGATTCTTGTAGAAGAATGTTAGAAAAATTTGTGTTTGCTTCAATATCACATTCATCTAAATGTAAATTGACTTCAAAACTGTTTACTTTTTCATCACTCCTCACCTTTATTCTTCATACACGTACATCGTATTTGTCAGTACTAGGATGAGAGAGAGGAATGTCCTTCACCTCAGCCTAAGAGGAAAAAGTATATAACAGAAATTTACTCTTGTTTTTGGAGGTCGATAAACTTTTTGCTAGCCTAAAGAAAATGAAACATCTTTCTTACTAGAAAATAAATAAGTTCTTAATTTTCATGTAATACAGGTCAATAGAAATTAGTCTTTATTGTCTGAAAAATTATTTTGAGAAAGGTTCTTAGGAAGCATTCCAACTTGCTCAGCTCTGCATACAAAACAGATGAACTAAGTCAGTCACATAAATACACAGAGCCAGAATTCCAAGGCACAGATGCTGTGTGAACCAAGTGCAGCTTTTTCATGCAGGCGTTGATGAACAACCTCTGAACAACAGTGAGCTGACAGGAAACAATATACTCATTTGCATAGCATAAGCAGTACCAAATGAGGCCAGAAGTTGCCCCTACACTGACTGTTGTCAAAAGCAGGTAATCTTATGCCTCAAGCACGTAACAGAGAGATCTCTAGGTTATGGACAGTGTAAGTCGCTTGTGCATCCTGTTCTCAACTTGACCCATCCTTCTTTGTTAACCTTTGAATACAAGGGCTAAGTAACATATTGGAGAAATGATTACTCTGAAGTTTTCTCGTGGTCCTGTTTTACAGATTGAAAGAGTACCCTGCTCTACATTAAATCATGTATCTAACTATTCAATGATTCTGTGATCTCACAAGTCAAAAATGAAATGCAGATAAAAGCATTTATTCATAAAACTAGACAATAAAGCTATAAATGCTTAGAATAACATAGCTTAGTTGAAAGACAAGCAATACTTTATCTGCTTGTGTTTAGGCTTCAGCAGGAAGATATTTTATTTCTTACCTGCGCGACAGTGGCAGCCATGATTTTGGTCTGTATGAGTGTTGTGTGCCTCCTGTGACATCCATTAGAGTACATTCAGGAGCTTGGGAGACGGAGAAGGCTTCCATCGCAGATCACCTTTGGGAAAATTACTGAATATACCTTCAGATTCAATTTCCTTAGAACCTCTCTTTCCTCCTCAGTGTTTATAATGAATTTCCCATTTGAAGTCTTTTAGGAGCTTGAGAAAGATCTAGTCTTTCACCTTTAATATCACAGTGTAACATTTTTAACCAGGTGGTAGTTGTGATTAATTAAAGTAAGGTTTCTCTTCCTTCAGTGTACCGTGGTGTGTTTGTTAGACTGGAGGTCAGCTCCTGTTCTTAACTAGTTTGTAAACAAATGTTGGTGAAGACTCCATAAAGGACAGGCTTACGTTTTAGTCATTAATGAGTCTAAAAGAAATAACATTATATGGAAGAGTTACTGACTATTGACTGTATTTGTTCATTTTCTCCCTTTGAGCCTAAAGTGCAGCATGTACAAAGATCCTCTTTTAACACCAGTTAAAATTCCTGTAAGAACTATTCTAGCAAGGTACACTCTGTGAACACCATCTCTATATGCCTGACCATATCTGTCCTTTTGATGTCCAATTCCATCATGGGACTTAGACCACACATGTATTTGCAGATAATGATTCTTCCATTCATACATGTGGCATTATTTAGTCTTTTACAGAAAAATGACTTCATATAGAAGGTTAAGATAAGGCAAGGCATGCCCTATACCACAAGAGTAGAGTTACTATATGCAAAGAAGAAAAGATTTCACACAGGGTCATACTCCTGTGTTCGTGTTGAAAACTAACATTAGGTTTTCTTCAGAACCAAACAGTATGCTTATCTGTGTTGGTTTCTTAAAATCCCCTCACACAGTGCATACGTAGTACTTATGCTATGCATTACACATGCTGTGCTCTAATATCATCAGCAAAATTCTTTACTGTAAGTGTTAATGGGCATAGAAAACAAGGTAGAATAGCTATGTGGGCAAAACCTGTTTAAGTTAGTCATTAGTGTAAGCAAAACTTTTAAACATTTGTTGGATTTGTTTTTAATTACAAGGGTAGATGTTTAAGGACATAAATACATTAGCCAAGGATAAGTCAACCAAATGGGTTATGTTGTGTTTAACATCATTTCTGAAAAGGGCTATGCTGCTTAATTATTGTGAATAATATATTCAACTTGAAAGGGTTTATGAGCTTGTAGAGCTTACAGAGCTATGTAGGAGATTAGAAGTTTTCATGGCTTGGGCTAGTCAATCATTATCAGTACAGATAAATGAAAATATTAGCTACTGGTAGGCAAGCTGTCACAATTGGCAATGTAAAATTTAGGTAAGCATTTTTTCATGTAGTTACACATAGAGTTGTCGAAGTGAGCTTATAAAGTATTGTAGCAATTTTCATTAAAAGTCAAAGGTGTTACAGTTAACAGTATGAGTTCTGCTAGTTCTTAAGTACTTCTTCAAACAGGCAGACATACAAACACCTCCAATATTTGTAAAATTTTTCAACAGGTTAAAACTGCTGAATCAAAAATAACAAATTTAATCTACCTGAAACATACCCTAGAACTTGTGGAGCCTCTAAAGGTAAGTTACATCATTTTTTTATAAAGCACAGGCTGTTTCATCCTTATTTTTATACAGTGCAGTTTGTTAAATTTCATAGAATATTTCAAGCTGGAAGGGACCAACAGGTATCATCAAGTCCAAAAAAAAAAAAACGTAAGTTTACTTTAATCTGTGAGAACATGATCCTGACAACACAGTGCACAGTCTGTTAATTCTTAAGCCTATTGGAAATACGCATTTGAGTCTGATACTCTTTTGAGGACTGGATTCCTACCATTACCTGAATAATTGATTTTATAACAGACATTTAACTGAAACCCCTGCTCAGATTATCCAGCCACTGATGTAGCCTCAGTGAATCTGAGAACTTTGCCCTTTGAAAGGGCTAATAAACTCCCTAACTGTTCATGTCCATGTTTTAATCTTCAACAGGCTGCTTTAAGAAGCTGTACCACACCTCTGCTAAAGGCTTATTACAATTCTCTTGAAGATACAAGGTATTTATTAGGATACTTTAGCTAGTGTGTTAGAAACTCTTTATGTTAAGGATGTGTTTAAGAATTAGGATGTGGCATCTTTGCTTATCTGTAGTTACAGGTATAGCTCAGTTCTTTTGCCTAAAAGTTGATTTTAATTGTCAAAAAAACTGTTTTTCAGCTAACAAAAAATACAGGAGAAAAAAGTGAGCCAGAAAGTTAGTTGTGACACTTCAATTGCTGATGAACTGCACTCTTTTAGAAATAATTCTGAGAAGACAGAAGTCATGGATTTCCAGTATCCCCATAGCAATGCAAAGATCAAGTGTTGCCTGTATCTTTGAGAAATGATTTCTATCTCCCAAACGTTTGAATGACATCTTTGGTCAGACTTGGCTATAGTCATACTTCATTCTGAGGCAAAAGTAGTCATGAAATTTAGTGGTTTGTTTTAACAGTGACAATTTGCTTCAGTAATTTGTAATGCTCGTATTTGTAATTTTGGGATGCTATTACAAGTAAAAAAATAGTTAAATATTATTTAGCTAATTAGTAATCCAACTAATATTGCAGATTTGGAATTATACTTGAAAAGATTACAACTGTCATTAATGACGATACAAGGTACACAAAAGGATGTCTGAGTATGAGGACCCAGAAATGCTATGCTGTTAAGCCTAACATCAATGAATTCCTCGACATAGCTCGTAGAACATACACAGAAATTGTTGATGACATAGCAGGTATTTCTAAACCAAATTTTACTTATTTGGAGTTAAGAGTATATTGCATGTGGTATATAGAAGCCATATAATCCTATCTGTTGTAACCTTCTAATGTGTAAAAAATAGTTACTATAAACTGATTGGCATTGATAAGTAACTGAAGTACTTTGGAGATACATACTGAAATTCTCCTTTTTGTAGATAAAATCTCAGTTTTATTTTAATGAAGTTGGAACAGTTGTATTGTGGCTCCTATACTTAAGCCTGTTGATCCTTATCCTCTGAAAGTACAATAAAGTTAAAGTAATGTAACAGAATTTTTCCACCTAAAACATTCTGCATAAAGCACATTAATCTTTAGTTTAGCTTCTTGACTTAAAATATCTGAGTTCTGTGTTCTTTATATTTTAAGCAGTCTTGATCTGTGAACTACTTTTTAGCCAAGCTACTAAGAGTTGGAAAACACAAATGAAAGGAATTTTACCATCATGTCTTTTACTGTGCTTTAGTAATCTTCCTGTTTGTCATTCAGTCAAAACAGAAGAAAAAGCCCCAACCTTCTGGAGTGGAGATCTCTATTTTTAGTGTAAGATGTTGATTTCTAGCTAGAGGACTGTCTTCTTCGTTTACTCTGTAATTGGAAACTTAAAAGAACATCAGAAACTTTATCATCTGTCATATGTTCTGAGCTTCCTGTTCCTTTCTAGTCTTACATTCTACATAGTACAGAGTGAAAAGTACAGAGGCTATTGTTTTTCATTTCCTAAACCTTCCAATATTTGGTAGCTGCTGGGAATCCAGCATGTGTGAACGTCTTCTGTGTGCCTTTTTTCACTGTAGCCCACATGCTTGCAGAAGTGACTCTTCTCTCTTTTCCTTGTTACTGGATTAAACTCTTAAGTGACTAAGACTGAAATACTGATGTCATCTGCCTGGAGTTCTGTAAGCCTTTGATTCAGTCCTCCACAACATCCTTGCTGCTAATTAGGAGAGAGATGGGTTAAACAGATGGACTAAGATGAGAGGTAGATATGAGATGGATAAGGAATTGGCTGGATGGCCACATCCAGTGAATGAGAGCTCAGTGTCCAAGTGGAAACCAGTAACAAGTGGTGTCCCTCAAGGGTCCGTACTAAGACAGATACAATTTACCATCTTCATTGGTGACATGGACAGTGGGATTGAATGCATGCTGAGCAAGTTTGTGGACAATACCAAGCTGAGTGGTGCAGTTGATTGGTGGGAGGGAGCAGATGCCTTCCACAGGGACCATGACAGGCTTGAGGGGGTGGGCCTGTAAGAATCCCTTGAAGTCCAGCAAATCCAAGTGCAAAGCCCTGCACCTAGGTCAGGACAGCCCCCAGTATCAGTATGGGCTGGGGGATGAATGGATTGCAGGGAAGGGCATTGGGATACTGGTGGACAAAAAATTGGACATGAGCCGACAGTGTGTGCTTGCAGCTCAGAAAGCAAATTGTGTCCTGGCCTACATAAACAAGAAGCATGATCAGCAGGTCGAGGAGAGAGATTCTCCCCCTCTCTTCTGCTCGGGTGAGACCCCAGTGGAGTACTGTATCCAGCTCTGTGTTTCCCAGCACAAGAACAAAAGGGACCTGTTGGAGTGGGTCCAGTGTAGGCTACAAAACTGGTCAGAGGGCTGGAACACCTCTCCTGTGAAGAAAGGCTGAGAGACTAGGTGTTACTCAGCCTGGAGAAGAGAGGGCTTCAGGGAGACCTTCAGTATGTAAACTACGGGGCTTTTCAGAAAGAAGGAGAAAGACCTTTTTTGTTTGTGTTTTGTTTTTTTTTTTTTTTTTTTAACCAGGGTCTGTGCTGAAAGGACCAGGGGCAGTGGTTTTAAACTGAAAGAGGATATGTTTAAGTTGAACATAAGGAAGAAATTTTTTATAATGTGTGATGAGATGCTGAAACAGGTTTCTTAGAGAAGTTCTGAATGTCCCACCATTGGAAATGTTGAGGTTGGATGGGGCTTAGAGCAAACTGATCTAGTGAAAGATGTCCCTGCCCATGGGAGGGGAGCTGGACTAAATTCTTTAAAGGTGCCTTTCAGTCTAAACCATTCTATGATTCTATATCCAGAATGTCCTCAGTTGCTAGTCTACATCTGAAGTGGCTGGAATATGAGAGTGGGTAAGCTTAGAGCCTTGAGCAGCAGGGAAACACCACTAAGCAACTCTGTCCTTTCTTCTTGCAGGAGTACTACACCATTACCATCTTTGAAGTATTCAGAGTTCCCATCACTTAACACTGCATGTTCTTCTATCATCTAACAGTTTCCCACATATGGTATCTTCTCAGCTAGGAAAAAGATGGATGTAAGGGGGGGGATTACAAATGTAAAGCACAACCCTCAGTCTGGGGAAAAAGGTTGCTTAGAATCATGAACTGGTCAAAACCTGAGAGTTTCTGAGTTCATCGCTCTCATCACTTGCTGTCGATGGGGCAGTGACGCTAGGTGCTTGAGCAAACTTTCCTTGCCATCGTTAGGCCCACGTGGGAGTTGGTCCAATGCATGTCATGCCTTTAAAAACCACATGAATTTATCTGATTCTCCACTGGATTTTTTTTCTCAATAGCTTTATGCAGCCACATCTATTACATTAATAAATTACATTAATAAGTTACTTACCCTGGAGACCTGCTTCTAAGGCCTTTTGTTATGTTGCTTACCTGACACATTCAGCACCTATAAATCTCGTTAACAGTATGTGTCTTTGTACCAAAACAAACATATATGTGTGTGCATGCGCAAGTCTGTATGTAATTTGAGTCCCATCTGTATTTGTGGTATATAGGTATGATCACACAGCTTGCAGAAAAGTACAACCTGCCAATGAAAACAAGTTTCAGCTCTGCTCGTGGGTTTTTTATCCAGATGAATGTTGATTGTTCAACATTACCCAATGGCCAGCTTCCTTCAGAATTTACAAAGGTATCTGTACTAGATATGTTTTTGCGTAACGTGTTTGTATACTTAGTATATAAAAAATGTATAATACATTCTTAAAAGACACATTAAACGGTAATTTAAGCAACAATTAAAATAACTTCAGTGAAGATATCTAGAAGTAAATGAAGGTGTAATGGATACATTTTTATAACTGCCCTATTTCTAATTAATATAGTGAGAAATGTGCAGTCACATGCAATTTTGTTGTGTGTGAAAGTAAAGTTATATATCTTGCTGATAACTGCATCTGTGATTTTTTCATAAAAATGTATATGGAAAAAATGAAACCAGGCGTTGTTTCTCCTGCTCCATCCGTCCTCCTCCCCCCCTCGCCCCCCCCCCCAATTGGTCCCAATTTGCATTTTAGAAACTATTTTTTGTTTCTGACAATATGGCCAGTTCTTACTGTTGATTTGTATTTCCTGTAGATCACTAAAATGAAAAACACATATAGCTTCACTTCAGCAGATTTAATAAAGATGAATGAAAGATGTCAGGAGTCCCTGAGAGAAATATATCACATGACCTACTTGTAAGACTGTTTAATATTTGTTAATTCCATGGGATTTGTCCAATTAACAGCTACTTGCATACTTTCTTAAAGCTGGATTTCTGTTCAGTTGTGGCCACTTGGAGAAGTAATCCAAAGTGACACTTATGACATGTACGTTGTGAGACCAAAAAAAAAAAACCAACCAAACAACAATACCCAACCAAACCACAAAATGTGTATTGTATTAAGCATGATAACAAACTTATAGGCACTTATTAATAAGGGTGGCCATCATGTATATTAATTTTTTATGGATGAATTGTCTATGCAAAATGACAGAACAAATGCATTAGGTTTGTAATGCAGAATCCTTGCATTTACAGGAGAACTGTCTGTTTCTGTATTTTGCCCTTGCTGGTGTCATGTTGCTCTGCTGTCTGTTTCAGGAAACTCGCTAAGCATAACATTGCATGTCAGTTTTATGGGAATTCTTTCTAGAAACCATATGGGGTTTTTATTAACATGAAGGCCTAAGGGAATTAGAATTGCATTTGATATGTTTATAAAATATACTTGTTTCCATATCTGTATTTTTAGTTCATTCTCTTTGAGAAGCTTTCCTATGAGCTGTTGGTGTTTGAGTCTTGGGTTTGATAGGAGAACTTGTTCTGAGGTGATGGTATAAGACCTTAATTTGCTTCAAAGAAATGTATACATTTGCTTGCATCTAGCAGAGATTATGACATTTTATGAGTAACCACCTATTCTAATGTATACAGTATGAACATTTTTAACTTGCTTTATTTCTGTAAGTTATATGAAGTGACAGTATGTACTGTGGAACAACTAAATTGGTGTCTTATTTCAGAATAGTGTGTAAGCTACTGAATGAGATCTATGAACACATTCATTGCCTGTACAAGCTGTCTGACATTGTGTCCATGCTGGATATGCTGCTTTCATTTGCTCATGCCTGTACCCTTTCTGATTATGGTAAGTTTCTTCTTTGATTCTGTCATGGACCAGATAAAATCCCTTCTGCTGGAGAATACCCAGGCTGTGTTGTCTGGTTTTACACTTGCTAAGTCCACAATTTTTTTTTCTGGGTCTCAGTAGACTTCATGTGAGTGTCTCTGGCCTGTCCTTGCCAGTTTTGTACTGATGTTCTTTCCATTCACTGAAATTGCATTCTGCCATTTAGATTCTGTAAGCCTTCATGGCCAGTCTTTTTCAAAAGTCTTTTCAGTTTAAGCATATTCTGTTGAAAAGTACAAAGTCTGTGAACATTCTGAGTTTACACTTACGTTCTGAAAGGGCACAAGATAATATAAGCAGATCAACACCAAGTAGCATAAAACAATATATGGGGCTACCTTTTGGGGCTACCTTTTTTTATCTGCTTCGATTTCTGTAGCACATTTAGATGTTTTTGGAAGTAAAGTCTTGTAAGGAATCCAGGATCACGTACTTACTGTCATATTGTTTCTCCTGCTTCTCTTGCCCAGTTCTGCCATGTACAAATGATCACATTGTCTTCAGTTAATGCTGAGCTGGAATACCTACCTCCAGTACAATACAGTGTAGATACTTAATCAGGTCTAGAAGCCCTTTCAGGAGGTGTATTAGCACATCATTACTGATGCTGCTATGTAACTCTCAGTTAATGAGCAGGGTCAGTTTACTTTGCAGTTTGGACTGTGAGTCTTCATGTGCTGATGATTCCAGTCACAGCATATGAATTGGTATGTAACTGAACTGAGCATTACCTGATGTGATCGAGGAATCACAGTCTTTCACACCAGATGAATCAGAGCACAATTCTTCAGCAGTAATAGTAAGGCCAAAGCCACTTAGCTTCTCCCATAAATCTACACCTGCAGTTTGGACAGCCAGGCATGAATGTGCATCCACCAAAAGAAATGGACTGTCATGTGTAGCTTTCAGTCCCCTTTACCAGTTGACTCTCTCATCTAAATCATTAGATGACTAAAACCTACATCAGGCAATTAGAGTTTCCCAATGTTTAAAGCTGAGAAACTGTTTTAGCACTTCTCTCTTGAAGTCTGCTCCATTTAAGCAGACCACCGAATTTAGCAACGCTTCTTTGTTAGCCTGGGGTACTGCCATTGAGGTGAACAAAAAGGAAATATGGAATGGGTTCAGAGAAGAACTGTATTCTGACAGAAATGCATACAGATAGTCTCAGTGTCAAGTGGATCTTTGTAGGCATAGTACACACCCAAATAATGCAATAATATAGAACAGAACTAGAAGAAATGCTACTTCCTTGTTTCCTGTGTTTGTATAACGAGGTACATAAGTAGAAGTAACAGAGTTGACGACCCCTGTCCTTGATGTGCATAATACTGATAGCAGTATAAAAATAATTAAAGATATATTAGTTATGAAACTGGTCTTCAGGTTTTCTGTTTTAATTACTTTTCAAGTTTTGTTCGTTGTAGTTTTCTTTATTACTGGAGTCTAACCATACTTACTACAGAACACAAACACAATGTTAATTTAGAAATTAAGTGTGACGGGATTCTTTCTGTAGTAACAAGTCATGAAGATTTGCATGACAGTCAGAATCTGTACCTGAAAGTGGCTGGTAATTCTTGTCAAGTGCTGCATGTCAGTCTTGCTCTCTACAGGAAAGCGAAAATCAGGGAATCGAATCCGAATTTGGCTTTTGCTCTGGAAGAATGACTTTGTTTCAGAACTCACTAGTTTAAAAATGTGAAGCTATCCGTACCAACTCTGCAGTGTTCTGTATCCTTTTTCTCACTTAGTTCGTCCAGAATTCACGGATACTTTAGCGA
This sequence comes from Psittacus erithacus, assembly GCA_009867235.2. NCBI lineage: Eukaryota > Metazoa > Chordata > Aves > Psittaciformes > Psittacidae > Psittacus > Psittacus erithacus. Next base: position 42,311 of record WYDI02017065.1, read on the forward strand.
TCAAGCAGGGATGGCATCCCATTCTTGAAAAAATAGCTGTGGAAAAACCTGTGCCTAACAATACGTATCTGACAGAGGGTAACAATTTTGTCATTATTACGGGACCAAATATGAGTGGAAAATCAACGTATTTAAAACAGATTGCTCTTTGTCAAATTATGGCACAGATTGGTGAGTAATAATGTACCGTATTACTAATCTTCTGCAGATGGTTGTTTCCTACTTCAAAATATTTATGAAGTTGAAGGATTTGGCTTCTAGAATAAGATTCTGTCTAAATAGTATCAGGTGTACCAGCTCTTGTGTTGCTGACAGAAGCCATTGCAAGGTTTTGGGTCTGCCATTGGCCCTGTATGTGTATCTGAAAGCCTCCCCAGTCTGTTTTTAGGAGAGGTACAGTTGTGTGCTTTAGCTCTTTTGGGTGCCTTAACTCAGCCTAGCACGTTATATTAGACTGATAGCAAGTGTCCTTGAAGTATGGTCATCAATCTACGTACGTGTTGGTAATCTGAAAGGAACATGAGGAGTTCCTGAGTATAGGGATGAATGTCAGTTGGGCTCCTTGTGTATTTTACCTTAAAGATGGAGGTAACCACGCGTTCCACAGCAGGCTGGTAGCACAGAAGAAACACCTTAATGGGCTGACCCTGTCTCTACTAGAATGAAATTACTTAGCAGTGGTGAATAAAATTTGTCCACCATTTGTTTGTGGGTGCAGTCCCCAACAGCTGCAACTTCTTCAGGAATTGCTCTCAAAAAACATGACTTTAATATGAATAAAGAAGACTGTAAAGTCTTTTTGTCAGGTTTCCTGTTCTTTTCTATTGAGTAAGACTAATGAGCCTCAAAGTTTCATAAAGGCAATATAATTTTGTTTTGGGGAAACTAGGATTCCTTGGGATGAATAACTCAGTGGTTACAGAAATGTAAATTCATCCTAGTGTTATTCCCAATTTTTTGTATCAGTCTAAAGGACTGATGCTCAGCTTCAGGCATATGATTTCTTAAGGTTTTACAGATAAACTTCTTTAATTATGGTATCTATATAATAATATGTTCTTACAAAGTAATGGTAGAATATAATCTCATGAAACTTCTGTCAAATAAGATGCATTCTCTACAGTGCACAATGACCAAGTGTAAAATCAACATTTTTCCCCGCTGACCTGTTCAGGCAGATTGTCATGTACACTGATATGAGAAAACTCATATTTTACTTGTTTTATAGGTTCTTATGTCCCAGCAGAGTATTGTTCTTTTCGAATAGCAGAGCAGATATTTACCAGAATAGGTATGGATGATGATATAGAAACAAATGCTTCAACATTCATGAAGGAAATGAAAGAGGTATTAAACATGGCTAAGCCAGGGTCCAAGGCTCATTTTTACTGTTAGGCTAATAAAAATTGTACTAGTATGTTTCCACTGAAAGAATGTACTTTGAAAAGTATTCAGAAATTCAGCTTTCATCTGTTATGTTGATGATAAACCACAGAAACCCAGGCATATCTTAAATAACAAGACATGCCAATACAAGTAGAAATCAGTGCTCTGTTGGACAGTAGTTTTGACATTTTATTGTTTCTTGGACCTTAAATGAACTTAAGCTCCCTCAGTTCCCTTTCCCAAACTGATACAGTTTTGAGGGAAACTGATATATTCAGTGGAGAAGAGGAGGAATGCTGTAAGAGGTGTCTTTGCTTGATTAGAATTGGCAGCTGTTGGAAAGCTGTGCAAAGGTAAAATTTATAGCTCTGACATGATTTTTAAGAATTTCTGTATTAAGTTTCATCCAAATAAGGCAGAGTATTCCTCAAGTATCCCTCTGGGCATCCCTCTGAGCAGCGCTGGGCCTAATAGGGGTTCTTAAAAAATGCATTTGTAGGAATGGTAACACATGAAATATTTTTTTAGATAACATACATCATACAAAACGCTAATGACAAATCACTCATCATAATTGATGAACTTGGCAGAGGTACCAGTGCTGAAGAAGGAATTGGCATTTGTTACGCGGCCTGTGAATATCTGCTGAATTTAAAGGTAATTCTGTTTTGGAAAAGAAACAAAACCAAAAAAACCCTTCTAATTGTTTTGTCATAAATGCAAGTTTGTGTTTCTGTCTAGAAAGGGAACAACCTGGTCTCTTCAGTTTTGCTTCGTACAGCTTTGAATGCTCAAATGTTGAGCCTCTTTACCTGGCTGTTACATTTCCAAAGTACAGCGGTAGTTCCACACAGCGATCACACAGGCTGGAGGCTTGTTTAGAAAACAGGAAGATGGTTTTAGATGGGTTGGAAGTTTCACCTCTGTTATGAGTTACATGATCATCTAATTTTTCTGATTTACTGTAATTTATTCCAAGATCATTTCCAAAACAAATTTTCTTTCTTGTTTCCTTATTTAGGCATTTACATTATTTGCTACACATTTCCTGGAACTGTGTCATATAGATGCCTTATATCCCAATGTGGAAAACTACCATTTTGAAGTGCAACATATGAGAAGCAGCGCTGGAAATAAAGAGAAAATTGCTTACACTTACACACTCTCTAAAGGATATACAGAGGAAAAGAACTATGGTAATGGATTCTACTATGACTTTAATTTAGTAAATGTTATATAGGACATTATTTCAGTTAATAGGCATCTAACTATTTTTCTGCTGACAGATTTCTCCTGAGTTAGTATCTCTCAGAGTTACAACTGCAGATCTGTAATGTGTTCCTAATACTTAGAATCATAGAACAGTTAGGGTTGGAAAGGACCTTAAGATCATCCAGTTCCAACCCCCCTGCCATGGGCAGGGACACCTCACACTAAACCATGTCACCCAAGCCTCTGTCCAACCTGGCCTTGAACACCGCCAGGGATGGAGCATTCACGACTTCCCTGAGCAACCCATTCCAGTGCCTCAGCACCCTCACAGTAAAGAACTTCTTCCTTAGGTCCAATCTAAACTTCCTCTGTTTAAGTTCGAACCCGTTACCCCTTGTCCTGTCACTACAGTCCCTAATGAAGAGTCCCTCCACAGCATCCTTATAGGCCCCCTTCAGATATTGGAAGGCTGCTGTGAGATCTCCACGCAGCTTCTCTTCTCCAGGCTGAATAGCCCCGACTTTCTCAGCCTGTCTTCATACGGGAGGTGCTCCAGTTCCGTGATCACCCTCGTGGCCCTCTTCTGGACTTGTTCCAACAGTTCCATGTCCTTTTTATGTTGAGGGCACCAGAACTGCACACAATACTCCAAGTGGGGTCTCAGGAGAGCAGAGCAGAGGAGCAGGATCACCTCCTTCGACCTGCTGGTCACACTCCTTTGGATGCAGCCCAGGATACGGTTGGCTTTCTGGGCTAAGAGCGCACACTGAAGCCGGCTCATGTTCATTTTCTCATTGACCACCTCCCCCAAGTCCTTCTTGGCAGGACTGCTCTGAATCTCTTCTCTGCCCAACCTGGAGCTGTGCCTGGGATTGCTCTGACCACGGTGTAGGACCTTGCACTTGGCATGGTTAAACTTCATAAGGCTGGCATCAGCCCACCTCTCAAGCAGTTCAGGTCCCTCTGGATGGCATTCCTTCCCTCCAGCGTATCAACCGAACCACACAGCTTGGTGTCATCAGCAAACTTGCTGAGGGCGCGCTCGCTCCCACTGTCTATGTCACCGACCAGACATTGAACAAGACCAGTCCCAACACCGATCCCTGAGGGACACCACTCATTACTGGGCTCCAGCTGGACATTGAGCCATTGACCACAACTCTGTGTGTGCAGCCATCCAGCCAGTTCTTTGTCCACTGACTGGTCCACCTATCACATTGATGTCTCTCCAATTTAGAGACAAGGATGTCATGCGGGACAGTGTTGAACGCTTTGCAGAAGTCCATCAACTGCTCTACCCCTGTCCATCAGTTCCGTAGCCCCATCAGAGAAGGCCACCAGATTGGTCAGGCAGGATTTGCCCTTAGAGAAGCCATGCTGGCTGTCACCAAGCACCTTGTTGTTTTTTCATGTGCCTTAGCATGCCTTCCAGGGGAACCTGCTCCAAGATGTTGCCAGGCACAGAGGTGAGACTGACTGCTCTGTAATTCTCTGGGTCATCCATTTTCCCCTTCTTGAAAATGGGGGTTATGTTTCCCTTTTTCCAGTCATTTGGAACTTCGCCTGTT
>WYDI02017066.1:0-16183 GCA_009867235.2 Psittacus erithacus
GCCAGGTTGGACACAGGGGCTTGGAGCAAGCTGCTCTAGTGCAAGGTGTCCCTGCCCGTGGCAGGGGTTGGAGCTGGAGGAGCTTTGAGGTCCCTTCCAACACAAACTAGGCTGGGGTTCTATGTTTTATTACACTCCTGATAAAGACAAATGTGCCTTGGTTTTCTAAAGTTTTTGCTAATTGCCCTATTCAGTTATTAGCAGCAACAAAGATTTGGATAAAACCTGGAGAAGCAGTGAGAAAAGTGCTGGAATACTGAAGACTTCTCAGCCTTTCTTGGACAGAGCCACCAGCATGTTCCCTGCTTTGGAGATGGGACAGCAGGAAGCAGAGCAGGCTGCATGAATGGGCCTCCATTCTTGCTGGTGATTTGATTTTTCTATTCAATACGCAAAAACTGGAAGAAAATGTTTTAAAACGTGTCAGCTTCTTATGCAAGATGCTCTCCATCATACGCCTAATATCTTTTCCAGCTAAACAATGCAGCATCCCTGTTTCAAGCATGGCATTGTTTTGGTTGTCAGTCGGAATGAAGATGTGTCATTTACTTTGGGCTGAGATTGTATCTTCGGCACCTATTACACTTGCTCTTCTCCAGCACATCTACACTGACATTCTGCCACAGAACTGTGCACTGGGGCCTTGCACAGGGAGAGGATATGCACAAAGACAAACCAATACAGAATACCTGTGTGCTTGTGATTCACATCCTCATCGTTCTAAGGGATGGGAGCAGCATCCACAGCTCTGGCTTGAATGTGACCGGACGAGCAGGAGCATGTCAGTGATGTAAATGCATCCTCCTCCCTGCAGGCTGGATTGTATCAGTTGGCTCTGCTCCCTTGCTAAGAAAACTGCAATCTGAAAGCCCCCCTGATTTCTAAGTCACTATCATTTACTCCTAGATAGCTTATTTTTAGCGATATACACACACTATGAAATGTGTGCTCTATTTTAAACCAATGGAAGGAGGATTTCTGACAGTATATTTATCTATGAAGACAATTATTTAATGTCAGATTTCAGTGGGCTGTTAACAATAGGTTAGATGATGCAGAAGAAACACAAAATGATAGTAAAATCACTGCAGCAGCTGGGGTGAGTGGGGCAAAACCCTTCTCACTCCCATCCTGCTGTTTAGACCAGCACAGAACCACCATCCTTCATACCAGGTAAGTCAGTGGATGCAGATCCAAGGTCTAAGCAGCTCACTTAAGGGTCCCTGGAGCCTTTTTACATCTCTGTATGGACAAGTGGCTAAAGCTGCCTTCCAGCTCAATATATGTACCACGCTTTAATAACCATAGATAGAGAACATTGCATGGGATGACAGATAAAGGTCTGTGCAGCTTGTTTAAGTTTATGAATCTACAGCAGTGGTTTGCAATACACTTTAGCAATACTGATGCCCAAGATGTATAATCTCTCTCCATTTAGCAGACAGTTATTACTGGGGCAACAAAAGAAATGTCATTATGAGAAATGAGTTAAGATTAAAAATCAAAACACTGGGAAGATAATTACCTATTGCATAAGATGATGGTGAAGTCTTAATGCACAATACTCTGTGCTTCGAGGTATCAGAAAGTATTTAGCATGTAATGGCACTCTAATGGTTCTAAATTAAATGGCTTATTGAGTGTTTCAAGGATGCCCAAAAGAATTGTGCTTGCTGTATTACTCCATTGCCTGATTGCTGCTGTGATGGAAGGAATTCAAGGATACATTCCAATGTTTATTTTTCTCTCTCTTTTACGAAATTACACCAGTATTTCCCTGCCATTCCCATACTGAAACTGGCTGAGGAAACTCTTGGAAAAGGAGGCTGGAAGGGGTGCAAGAATGGAGAACAGGATAAAAGGTATTTGAAGCCATCGATTAATGTCAGCACTTGAGATCCTGTCACAGGCAGACTGAGTTCCACTGACTCCACTGAATAGCCTGGATTTAGACATAGCAGAAGTGGAAACAGCCCTGGATGTGTTAGTAATTTACTTTAAACATAGACTGCTGTCTCTGACATTGATGCTCACTTCAGGTGCATTTGGGCTTTCCCATTCAATACCTGGCTGCTTGAACACCGGGAAATGAACTGGGAACAGTCACACAGCCCATATAAAAGCTGTCAGATAAAAGCTTCATTCTTAGTATTGACATGAGTTATGATACTGTTTGTTGCCTCCTTTTTCCAACAGATCGAGGGAGGTGTAAGAGGAATGTGCCTGTGGTGACCCAATGGCAGAGTCCTGCTCTGTGCTGAACAGGCTGGGCACATGGATAGCATTTGGGCTCATCTGTAGAAGAGATCTTCATCTGAGAAAAGCCCTTTATAGCAGAGGATGCCACAACAGAGACTACCACAATGCAGGGCTAGGACAGACAAGCTGTTTGGTATCCCTGTGCTGTTAACACCCAGAGAACATAAATGTCAGTGGAGAGACAGAAAGATAAACTAGCCAGCAATAAACAGATGGCCATGTTGCTGAGGGAGACAATCAAAGCAAGGGTCGAAAAGGAGTTTGAGACATAAGAGAATAATGAAGACAGCTAAATAGTTCTATGCAGAAAAGATACAAATAATGACCTAAGAAAGTGAGTTAAAATAATCCTAACCCCCCACCCCAGGCTGGCTAATGCAGATGCAGCTCACTTTTGTGTTCCTGGCACTCTAGCTACAAAGCATTTTGACATACTTGTATAAATAACAATCAATGCAGCACGACCATTGTCTCAATGTGTACTGAAATAACATCATTATACTACACCAAATAATTACCATTTTGGCAAATCTGCTTCTGTGATGGAGTGAAGGTTTTGGCTCTTCTCTCCGTATTTTGGCTTGATGCACAGCAAATGGTACCCAAAGAGCTTTTTCAGAGCGGGTGACACTATGCAGCACATGGGACTTCAGACAGGATTCATACTGCATCAAACGGAAGATTTGCATTAAAAACACAGCTAAATGCTATATTCTTGAGTATTTCACTCCATTTTTTTGCAGCATGGAGTTCAAAAGGAACCTTCATTTTCTGTGAAGCCTGGTACTTGAAACAATAGCCAGAATTGCCCAAATTGCTTTTCTCTTCACACCAAAAGATATTGCTTTAAAAGAATGCCTTACAGTTGTTTACTATTTGCAATAATGATGCCATTCTCTTCCTTTTCAGCTGGATTTGCGCAACTGAAAGCTATCAGAATCTGTGTTAAAAGCATGGGTTTTTTCCTGCCTCGTTTCTACCCATGTCGGTAATGAAGAGCACACAAATCTGATGAACAGGAACACTGAAATTCTATCCTCATAAACAAATTGCATACTTCATGTTTACTGGATGTCCTTCAGGCTGTTGTTTGGTCTAGAGAATGTTACAGAATCCCGGACTGGTTTGGGCTGGAAGGGACCTCAAAGCTTCTCCAGTTCCAACCCCTGCCACGGGCAGGGACACCTTCCACTAGAGCAGCTTGCTCCAAGCCCTGTGTCCAACCTGGCCTTGAACACTGCCAGGGATGGGGCAGCCACAGCTTCTCTGGGCACCCTGTGCCAGTGCCTCAGCACCCTCAAAGGGAAGAACGTCTTCCCTATATCCAACCTAAATCTCCACTCTCAGTTTAAAGCCATTCTTTCTTGCCCTACAGTTCCAGTCCCTGACGAAGAGTCCCTCTCCTCTGATGGTTGACTAAGACAGTATCTTATGCTCCATAAGAAGCGAACGTGGCCAAATAGCTCATGGAAGAGGAGTTGGATGATGCCTGAGGGCAGCTGGCCACAGCCTTGCAGAGACTGGGGGAGGCTGAGAAGGCAGCAGATGAGCGCGAGCTAGGAATGAAGGTTGCTGCAGTAATACTATTCTATGATTCTATGATTCTAACACCAGGACTGTAGGAAGAACTGTGGGAAATGAAGGAGCTTCCTCCTGCCAGATTGCCCCAAGGAGGCAGAGAGCTGGGAAAAATACAATCTTCCAGTAGAAAGAGAAACCCAAGTAGAGGTTCATGCTGCTGTGAGCTGCCTTAGACATGTGTACTGTCCTATTAGAGACAGAGCAGGGAGAATGTGTCTATGCTTCCAGGTAATGCAGCCTTCTAAAGCGTGAAGCACCAGCTTGAGCACTCAGGGTCATATACATTCTATGTACATGAATTCAGGTCCAGTTTGGAATTAACAGTACATGAAACCAGGTGTAAGCAGAATTTTAAGCGCTTGCTACTTTCAGGGGTTGCTTTCATCCATGGCACGTTTGGTATCCTTAAGAGGTTTAAATATGGGTTGGGAATGTCTGTCACCTTTCCCTTCTAACCTCAATTATCCCCAGATCAACTGTTGGGAACTTCTCATAGCTCAACAGCCTCTGGTCCTCTGGATTATCTCTTACAGAGAGGGGTATCAGCTCAGGTCCTCTATCCTGCTGTACAAAATGATTGAGTGACAGAATAAACCAAGCCTCAGATTTCATGTTGTCAGCCCTAATCTCTGTGATGGTTCTGAAAGCCTGGGGAACGTAAGAGGCTGGGATCTATTCTGCTTGCTGAACTTTGGTGCATCAACCAACCTTTAGTGGAATTAGTGGCAAGTAACTAGCTTCCTTCATCCTAAATGCCAGTTTCAGCTAAACACCTGATGTTTCATTCAGATGCCACCCCAGAGTATTCGACACTTGGTGGAAAGAAATCAGTTGCCAGTGTTTGTTGATACCCTTCTTCTCCTATAAAGGAAATCTAAACATTTTATGTAACTACCTGACATTAAGCTGTCACAATCTGCTACACTCACCGAACTCTATATTAAATATAATCCACAGTACTACGCCACTGTGGGTGGACAACATAATTGGGCACCCTCAAAGGTACCTAAATGTGTGAGCAACCTACGTAGTGTGCCTGCATAAGATATAGTATGGTTCATCGTGACAAGAACTTCTCTTCTAAAACCACTCCAAAAAAATGGAACTGGAATGTTTAACCCATTCATCCTCTTTGGATCAGTGACTCCTTCTCCCACCTGGCCACAGCTTCAGTCTGCTATCTGACCATCTCCCATCTGGTCTATGACCAGCTGGTACTGATGGCCTTGTTGTGTTCACAAGGATTGGGGTTGGGAGAGGGAAAATAAGACTTTTCACAGAGAAGTCTTTTTGAGTCAATGAAATCAACTTGATTTGGTGTGTCTGTGTCTGTGTGCAGCTGAAGATAAGACTGCTTTTGTGATCTGAGCAGGGAACCTTCTCCACTTGAACTTCACAGCTGAAAACTGGCTGGGGAAAAATATTCTCCAGCCTGAGCCTGTGATCTTCATTTTCAAGGCATTAAGCTCAGTCCTTTGCTATATTTTCCATTTCCACTATTTAGAGATTAGATCTTGGCTTGCTTAGTTTCAGGAGATTTAACTAAGTAGGTCCCATTCCTTGTACCTTATTTATTAAAGATAATCAGGAGCTCATCAGAGGGCAGACTTTAAGAGCTGACTAATCTAAAGATAAGAAAACACATAGTACTAGCATGGTTGATTAAGGTAGCATCAGGAACAGCTGGTTCTCTTCCAGATGGTCTGAATCACCTGTAGTACCATTCAAAGCCAGTAACTACATGGATTACTAGAAGATAACAGGCTTCCGTACAGCACCTATAAACCTATTCAAACTCCAGCATGAGTTGTGGTTTTGATGGCAATGGGATTATTTCAAGGGACAAACCTAATCTTTAATCTAAGGGTTAGCAGGAGTATGGCCATAAATATCCATCTTATATTGCCTTTTGGAAGGTTACTGCATTGCTGTGATAAAAGAATTAATCAGAGCATAGACAAGCACAGGCTGTCTCTATGGCTTTACCAGCAAACACTATCTATATTCTGAGTTATTTTATCTGTCACTAAGAGCTTTATCTGTCACTGTAGAGCTTTGTGGTGAATTAGCCTATCCTATGCTTACCTGTACTGCTGAAAAAACTATTTCAGGTTTTCCTTTGATTTCCTTCTTAGGATATGCTGAAAGATTTTAACAGTCATTTGCAATTGATGCAAACTCTAACGCTGCAGTAATCAGAACATGTACTTGCCAGATACTTCCAAAAGAAGCCATCATTTCAGCTAAAATCTTTACAGAAACTCCACTTCTCTCCTTTCCTCCTCCCTCTGTGCTCCACCAGCTGAAAAGCCAATAACAAAATTCTCCACCTCCTACACAGTTCAGAACAAGATCCGTGTGCATTTCTCCTAGGCATGTTTTGAGACCCAGAAGGGGATGAAAGTAGTTAATGTGCAACAGGAATCTTAATTTAAGCCTCAAATCTGTATCTTTCTCTTGCTGACATGCTGGAAGCTAAGTATTAATGTTGTGATCAATTTAAGTCCAGCCTGGGGAGAAGAAGCAGTTGAAGAGATGTCTGAAGTATACTCGCCTTCAACTAATGAGACTTTGTGTGCATCTACAGATGGTACAGAGCTGAAATCAATCCTCGATAATGAAACTACAACTGAAGAATGGACCGAAGACTCCTTCCCAGGATTGGAAATACTGTGTACCATTTATATTACATACTCAGTGATCATTTCTGTGGGGCTCCTTGGAAATGCAATACTCATCAAAGTCTTTTTCAAGATTAAATCCATGCAGACAGTTCCAAACATCTTCATCACCAGCCTGGCGTTTGGAGACCTACTGCTTTTATTGACTTGTGTGCCTGTAGATGCCACCCGGTATGTAGTGGATACCTGGCTCTTCGGAAGGATTGGGTGCAAGCTGCTGTCTTTCATCCAATTAACCTCAGTTGGAGTCTCAGTGTTTACCCTGACTGTTCTCAGCGCTGACAGGTGGGTCTGATGCCACTCATTTACCAGGAGATACCTCTGGTGTGGAGTTAGAAATGAATAAAAGAGCAGAACTGATCAGTTTGTGCATGTTTTAATTGTAATAGATCAAAACCAAACCCAAAGTCAACCATTCTCCCATTTCATTTTAAAATGTGTGTTAGAAAACTCGGGGCAGTTCTTTTTAATGGAGTGAAGTAAGAAAGGCTCTTAAAGTCTTTTGACCTTTTATTAGCTTGAAGTACAGTACTATAGAGTTCTTTTCCTCTATTGTACAGAAAAGGGAAATGGCTTAATGCAGGGATAAGGCAGTAGATTGGTGCTATCTAGTGGTGCACTGAAGTAGTCAGGGAAGATGAAAAATAAACCTGAAAATGACTGAGTGGAAATCCTTTGTCCTGTACACTCAGAGAGGCTTTAAATCCTACAACATAAAAGACTGACATGTGGGGATAGCAAGCCAAAGGAAAACACAGAACAGATTGGCGAACAAACAGATGTCTCTCATGATTTGATGGTTACTGCAACACTACACAGTAATTTTCAGTTTGATGAGGGCTTAGTGTGATGTCACACATTTTGAGTATTCTCTCTTATAGTTCTTTTATGTTTTCTGGAGATTCTTCAGCCTGAAATTAAACTTAGGTGATGATGAGAGCACTATTAGCTGGGATTAGCGCTCCCGTCTGACTGTTTTGCCATGCACTTCTTTCCTGAATGAGCAAATCTAAGATGAGCTTTCAGCTCAATCAGCATTAGCATGTCAAGGAGCAGAAAAACCTGAAATAAACCTTAATATTAAGAGAGAAAAAGACTTCCATCTTGTATGCCAGTAACTGTGGATTGTCTCTAACAGCAAGTCCAGAGTTTAATTAATGCTACTGTTACTATGCTCCAGCACAGGAATGGCCACACCGGGTGAGACCAAGGGTCCATGTAGGCCAATACCAGCCTTCAGTGTAAGGACCACAAAAGACACATAGAAAGAATAAAAATCACTGTCCAACACTACACTTAAGCCCTAAGCCTTCAGATCACCTCCTGAGCAAATGTGGTTTCTGTCTATTTAATAACCTCAGTGGATTTCTCTTGTAGATCCTTATTCAGCCTCTTATACTTGTTTAGCATTGAGTTTCACTGCCTGTTGCATACACAACTCCTTTTTCTTGCTATGCTTTGGCTTCATCTGATGACCCTGACTTTTGTGCCAGAACAGACAGCAATGATCCCTATCCATCTCTCCAGGCTATTCATGTTATATATATATTCCACCCTTACTATGGAGGGTTTTGAGTTAAGGTTTGCAGAGCACCACATGGTGTTCAGGAGTTGCATGGACCAGAGATACAGATAATTGCTTAATAGTCTCTTTTTCTCTTCACTTTTTTTTTCCTAATAACTCCTAACATTTTGCTTTTTTGCTGTTTCTTTAGGGTTTGGTGTGGGTTTTAACTCCTGCTGAATATTAAGCTTATGTTTCCAATGAACTGTATATTATAGCTCCAAGGTCTTTGTCCTGTATGACATCAATTCAGAAACAATCATGGACTAGATGGCCTTTAAAGGTCTCTTTCAACCCAAACTATAGACAGTTAATTCTTCATAGTAGCTGTTATATAAATACTCTATGCTGCATTTTCATAGGGTAACTATATGGTAAACTTAGAACATCAGTCGTGCACAATGCCAGACTATCATGTTCCAGTATGCTAGAAGAGCTCCAAGTCAATAAAATCAATATGTATTCCATAAAGAGCAGTCCAGCTTGCCTTTTTCTACGTGAGTTTGCCTAGAGGAGAAAAAGAGCAGATCCTCAGGTTGTGCAAATGGACAACTAAGCTGTCGCATCCTCTGTATCCTTTTTCACTGCCTTTCCTTTCATGCCAGCCTTGTGCTGCCACACGGGTCTCTTCTTTCTACATCACCAAGAATCCCTGATACTCCAGGAGGAGGGTATAATTTCCTGTGCTTCATCCACCTTCATGGCAGTTAGTTCCTTTCCCACATCCCACTTCCACACAGATTTTCACACATCCATAGATTTACCCAGATTTTTCTCCTATGTCTGACTCAGTCCACATGTTGCAGAACCGCAGCCGTGAATCCACAGCACTGTTAGCTCCTGTTTTATACATATGAATGAGTACTGGAGTATTGCTTGGAGTCAGATCACTGCACTCATCTGGGATCTTAAAATCATGGGAGAAAGGAGGGGTCTACGTGCTTGGTTTCATGTACTGATAAAACAGTTAACCTATTTCATACCTCTACCAGTTTTACATGCTAATTCCCTCATTTACCTTTCTAGGCAGCACCATAAACATAGGAAAGATGACTGCCTTTACTGATCCTAATCCAAATTTAGAAGTCATCTTTACTTAGGAAGGTTTTCACAACGAGTCTTGCCAGCCAGTTCATTAAAATACGTGTTTAAAATTACCTTCTATATTTCCATCTTAATTACAAAGAGCTAGTACCTGTTTTCATATCCAAGATCATTCTCTCACCCTCAGCTTAGTGAGAACAGGGATGGTTTATCCTCAGGCTCACACTGTCAGTGCTTGCACTATTCCTGTGTTCCTTCTCACCATGGTGTTGGTTGGTTTTAGGTACAGAGCCATCGTTAAGCCCTTGGAACTGCAGACTTCAGATGCACTCCTGAAGACCTGCTGTAAAGCGGGCTGCGTTTGGATCGTCTCCATGATATTTGCTATCCCAGAGGCTGTCTTCTCCGATTTGTATTCTTTCAGCAATCCTGAGAAAAATGTAACTTTTGAGGCATGTGCCCCCTATCCTGTGACTGAGAAGATCCTGCAGGAAGCTCACTCCCTGGTTTGCTTCTTAGTGTTCTATATTATACCCTTAGCTGTCATTTCTGTCTACTATTTTCTTATCGCCAGAACTTTATATAAAAGCACCTCCAACATGCCAGCAGAAGAACATGGTCATGCCCGTAAGCAGGTAAGCTATGATCAAGCACTAAAGTGTGATTAAGTCTGAAGTCTTGAGAACCAAACCTTTACCTGATAGTGGGAGTTCAATCCTCCATAAACTCAGCCCATATTAGCAATCCAAACTCCACTATGCACATGCTCATAACTCATTAAGTTGTGGGTGTGTGTGTTCTCCTAGAGAGGGATGGGGTTTGTTTTGCTTTGTTATGGCAGTATTAAACGTTCAAGTGTTGTATTGTAAACAGAGACCTCATCCATGTGAGCTGACACATTAACTATTACACTTGTAAATCCTAGTCTAGATGAGCTTGAGATGTGATTTAGAAAGGAAAGAGAATGTGTGGAAATACCTTGTTAAATATATCGATTTATTTTTCTGTTGGTTTCCTGCTTTAGTTTTTGATTTTGGTGTTTTGGAGGTTTTTTCCATTTTGCTTTTTTTTTCTTTGGTTCCTAACAGATTTAGTTTTTTAGGCCCCTTTGAAAATGAGCCCCAGCTACATAAACCAGTGTAACTAATTGCTATTAACACCAGGTATGCATCATTTTCTCCTAGATTGAATCCCGCAAGAGAGTTGCAAAGACAGTGCTGGTGCTTGTTGCTTTGTTTGCCTTCTGCTGGTTGCCCAACCACATCCTCTACCTATACCGCTCTTTCACATACCACGCTTCTGTCGATGCTTCCACCTTTCATCTGATAGCTACTATTTTTTCCCGTGCCTTGGCCTTCAGCAATTCCTGCATCAATCCTTTTGCTCTTTATTGGCTGAGTAAAAGTTTCAGGCAACACTTTAAAAACCAAGTCTCGTGCTGTAAGGCAAAGCTTCGTTCAAAGCCTCCCAGCGCTACCCACAGCAACACACCGACCAGGGCCCCGTCCATCACAGGCAGCACGTGTGGCTCAGAAATCAGTGTTACATTGCTAACAGATTACAGCATCACAAAAGAAGAGGAAAGTGTTTAGTCCACCTGGGATGAAAAAGGATAGAAACTGAGCTTTGCAATCAAGCTCCCGCTACTGGGATCCTGGAAGGAGGTGCCTGGCTATGGCAGAGTTTTCATCAGGAGTTGAGGTTTTTAAATGAACAGTAAAGAAATCAAACTGTGTGGGAGAAGAAGCTGCAACAGCTGAACTTCCCAGCATAAGTTCAAAGGGATTGTTCCTGTTCCCAGGCATGACCATGGATCCCTAGCTGGAATTCCTTTCCTGGACCGGGCAGGACAGGAGTCAGCAGAGTTGGTGCAAGAGCTGTTTGTGAGAATGGTTTTGTTCTTGCTGACTTGTTCTTTGACTTGTGACTGAGAGCTCCCTCTGTCAACTACTTGCATCCACAGCAAGCAAGCAAACCCAGCTATGGTCCTGACCCACCTATGGTCTTAACACCATCAACCAAGAAGATTTCTGATTTCTTTTTGTTGTCCTGAACATTAAAAATTGTTAAACTCATCAAAAGGCACACTAAAATGAAAGAAAGCTAAGGTTTGTAGCACAGTGTAGTAAAAGAAGAATAAGTATTATGGGCCAGATCTACCCCAGCCCTTGCTCTGACAGTGATTTACTTTAAATCTCTGGGTAAGGACTGACTGCTGTGCAAAGAGCTTCCCTTCTCAGCTCCTAAGAAAGTCAAGGGCACCAGTCACTGACCATCTCTCGGAGAAAGTTATAATCATCTTTAACCATACTTGCAATATTCTCTGTGATCTATGGGTAAAGCATCTCATCAGGGCAGCATTCCTTATTGTTCTTGTGATTTAACATCAAGAAACTGAGGCGGATCTGTATTAAAGTTCTATTTGGATTTACAGTGCACTTCTGCAGCGAGCTGCTCAAACATCCCCTCCTGCCTTACTTTGCTCTGTCTTCCAGAGTCATCTCGAGCGCTCAGCCTGGATTTCTCTCAGAAGAAACTGTGTTTCCAGGCCACAGAACCAGACAAGAGTGAGTTTGAGGTAAAGCCCTCAAAAAAGTGTACAGTGTGTGGGGGTCAGACTAACCCTTTACCCCCGCAGATCCACTCCTGCTGTAGTGTACGTGGTCATATCTAAGTGATCTGCACATTTTCAAGCATGCTGGGAGAGCTTGGTTTTTATATTGTATTGATTTTCTACTCTTCAAGATGTTCAAGCAGGATACCTTTGTAATATTAGGACAGACTGCCTTTATGAGATAGGCTTTCTAATCTCAAATCCACTGATGTTATGCCTCTGCATGCAGAGGCAGGTCAGTGACAGCCTATCATGGGCAGCCTGTGCATCCCTAAAAGGCTCAGCAGGGTTGCTGGTACAGACTGTCTTCCCAGCAGAAAATACAGGAGGCAAGTTTTCCAACCTCCCCTTATAAATATGTTGAATAACACTTATCTTTATGGATTTTGTGTACCCTGAACCCGAATTTTGCTCTGTGAGAGTTGGTGGCAGAAAACCCAATAGATTTTCTGTTGCTTAAACTAAGGGACTTATACCTCAAACCAAGATATTTGGGCATTAAGGTATAGAAAAGAGGATGCAACATAGGAATTACACAAAATAGTGCTGGAAGTTAAAGAATTTCCAATTTTAACTAATCCTTGAAGATGCAAAAGCCCTCCAGCTGCACAGAGCCCCTGAGGACACATGGCTGGAAATCCATGCATCCATGTCCCAGTATTTGAATTCATTACAGAAGGAGAAAACATATTTGCAGTCTCTCTCTGTTGACTGCCCTAATCAGAATAATAAGACAAAACTATAAACCCCAAGGGCATTGGAATTCAACCTCTGTCATCATCTTAAATGAGTTTCATGATAGTCCGCTTTAATCTCATTGGGCCTGGCCTTATTTTACTACACTTTCCATGTTACAAGCTGCAAGGCTATAAGCCCTAATTTTAAAGGGGATTCTCTCTTTCATTGTACCAGTTTTACACCAGGATAAGACCACTGAAATGGAAATATAACAGCACAGAAATACAGTTTATGGTAAAACAGACTCAGGATACCTTAGTTTACTTTCTTTGCCTTAATAGAACACAGTCTCTGGTAGTGAGCCATGTACAAACACAACAAATATAAGGCACTGATATCTTCCCTTTCTCTTTTTGTCTTAATGGGGCTGCAGGATGAGACGGAAATAAGGAAACAAGCCTAAACACTTCTGAATCTACTTTTATCTTCCTGGGTCTTACTATAGGAAATTCTAAACAAAAGCCAAAATCGACCAACACTACAGTTCTTTTATCCTAGCTTCTTACAGCCTTTGGAAAACAAACCTGCCACATGTTACTGGACTTCACAATTTAGCTCTGTTGGAGACCATATTTCCCACTGTAAAATCCTGGGCTACACCTCATAGTAGCCTTTAAACCCTCCAGTTTCCTAATTCTCCATTTGCCTTGCTTTGCATGCAGCTACTTTTTGCTTGTCCTCTAACTGGATAGCCTATCTATTGATCTATTGCTAATAGATCCTGTTACAAACCTGATGTTTCTGCTAGACGCTGCACATGTTTTGGTTAAAGACTGGCAATATTTCAAGCCAGAAGTTAACTAACTCTGCTGTATACTTTATGCTTTTATAATTCTGTACATTCAAATCTTCATGTACTGGAGTGATGTTCTGGTCAACATTTATTTTTAGCTAAACAATCTGATATTATTTATTCCATCTATTGCCCCAATATAATATCCTTAAAATCTCTCCATGTTATCATAACTGGATTTAGGGGAAAAAAGCTGTTTCCTTTGCAATCTTTCTCAGTGTTCTAAAGCCCAGTTCTTTTACCCTTAGGTAATATGAGTGGGAATAATATCAATTTACAGAAATATTGACTGTTATTTAGTAAAGAACTGGCATGAATAATTAGTGGTTTACTATTTATATCCTGTTTATATCAGGTAGGAAAAAGGCACAAACTACTGAAAGCCAAGACTCCATCAAAGGTCTTGTTCATGTGGAGTCTTAAGGAGTGAGTAAATACGATTTCTAGGATGCACCTTTTTTGTAGTTTCTCTTGTGAATGAGACAAGCACGTT
Source organism: Psittacus erithacus (assembly GCA_009867235.2). NCBI lineage: Eukaryota > Metazoa > Chordata > Aves > Psittaciformes > Psittacidae > Psittacus > Psittacus erithacus. The sequence goes on from WYDI02017066.1 coordinate 13,768, forward strand.
AACAGTTCCTGTTAATGTAACATTTACAACTGACATTCACCTTAGGAGCAGCTTTAGTATCAGTACTTCAATTTGTGCTGTCACTATTAAAGCTCGCTCAGGAAGTACTGCTTCATTTTACACAGTTCAATGTGGCTTTCGTGTGCTTCTGCTATGAATACAAAACTCAAGAATAAGCTAAAGTTACACACAGGTACAGCACTTCATTATTTCATTCAGTGTTACTTATAATTAAGTCTCTAATCAGCGTCAGCTCATGGGTTCTGCCGCAGATGGTCCCCTCAGCACAAGGTGAACCATTCTGTGGAATTTCAATTTCCTTTGTCAGCACAGGGAAGGCTATTGAAGTTTTAGCACATCTGGCTCTGGTGCTCTCATTTTTCACACTGTGAAGACTCCTCTTCACTCTCACTGGTTTGTATAACAGCTACAGGCTCCAGCCCCATGGAAACCTAACAGAAAAGTTACAAAGAGTACAAACCTCTCTGTACTGAATCACTGGTTACTGCCTTCTTGGTTTGCCATAACAAGGCAATAGAAGAAAAGAGTGCTAACTCTTTACCTAATTATTAGCTAATATAATTATTTACCTAATTATTAGCTAATTAGCTAAGTATTAGCCAGTGAATTGCTGGTTCCCCTCCAGTAGCAAAACACCACCTTAGGAAAAGCAGGAGTATTATTTGTAGTAGGTGGTACCTATAGACCAACAATCAGCTCTGTTAAACCTCTCGTCCACAGAGGAGAGTCAGACACAGACACAAGTTATCCTGCTAATGTTTCCTTTTAATACTCACTTTCAGACGTTCTGTCAGGATTTAAACCACCATTTCTTGACAGCTTAGCCTGACGTCAGCTGTGTAACACTCGAGCTCTTCACATCATCCCCACAACACACAGCCTGCAGCAGCAATGCTTGCGCAGCCATGAATTATTCCACGTCAAGGATGTGATTGAAAGGAAAGCTGTATTGACCAACAAAAATGATGAGTTTCCAGCTGAATCAGCTCCCTGAGCTGGGTCACTGGAGAGGAAGGGAACAGATGGCGGTGACAGGGTAAGAAGCTCCGCTGCAGTAGCTGCCATCACACATGCTGTTATCTGTGGAAGGTGCGAGGGAATCTGAGGTAGTTTGTCCTCATAGCTACACTGAAGTGTGCAGATCAGATTTACCACCCACTCACCGTGCTGCACACAAGCATGCTCCCACTTCCATTGGGTTGAGATGAAAACTGGATCTCCTGTTGCCCAGGACAGTGCCCCAGTGCACACTAGGGAAAGCTGTACAATGTGAGCACAGACATCACTGCATTTACTCAGGTGATGGATGTCAAAAACTCTGCCAAAACCAAACGAGCAGTTTCAGACTTAAATGCTATTGCTCTTACAGTGTTTAAGGCTGTGATTATCTTACTTCCAAAATATACCCAACGGCAAGGTTTGTAAGTAAGCACAGTTTATGCTAAGCCTCTCATGCTCCTCACCAAAACCCAGTACCTATTTGAGAACTAATACAAATGCCTCTTAAGTCAGTTTATAAGTGATCACAAAACAATCTTTGGACAATCACTGCAATAGCCCTGCCAAGATAAAACTCTTGAAGCATGAAAGATGCCATTAACTAGGATGGATGTTGTCTGTGGAACAGCCAAAAGTTACTACAAGTCTATATTTATACCCCCAGCAATTTCACCCGAGGGTCTGTTGACCACACAGTTAGTTGGTGGTGGTCTCTCCTAACAGAGCTCAGCACTGTGTTTCTGAGTTTATTATCATGCCAGTGTGTATGACAGTAACGATACCTTTGTTCCTGGAATCCTCATTTCCAGAAAGCTTTGGTGCTGAAGGCAATTTTCATTTCTGAGTGGGAAGACTGCTTCACCACTGGTAACCAGCCTCAGCCAGCTGAAACGTGCTCATTTAGAACACGCGCGCTGTTTTAATACCCGGGGTTTATGGCTCTAGGTGAAATGCTGCAAAACAAAGCCTAAACGGTGCGCTTATTCACCCTCTAAATAAGAATACTTTTAAGTACATACAACTTTAGCAATTAAATTTGGTTTTCACGCAATGCTGCCTGGATTGCGCTGTGAAAACCACTAGATGGCACTGAATGAAGGTCTTTTAATCGAACTGATTTAAGTATCCATAGGTCACTACAATGACTGGTAATTGCAGGCTTCATGACTGCAAAGTGGTTCAGCATTTTGAAGGTAAGCCGTATGCACCATACATCAACCCCTTCCGAAACGAACACAGCCACCGTAGCTGGATGCCCTCAGCCTGTTACAGCCCAGTCCTGTTGGAAGCAGATACATGTCATGGAGTGATTTGGGTCTGAAGGGACCTCAAAGCTCCTCCAGCTCCAACCCCTGCCACAGGCAGGGACACCTTCCACTGGAGCAGCTTGCTCCAA
>WYDI02017068.1:0-16399 GCA_009867235.2 Psittacus erithacus
TCCTGTATGAAGACAGGCTGAGAAAGTTGGGGCTGTTCAGCCTGGAGAAGAGAAGGCTGAATGGAGACCTCATAGCAGCCTTCCAATATTTGAAGAGGCCCTACAGGGATGCTGGAGAGGCATTCTTCATTAGGGACTGTAGTTATAGGACAAGGGGAAATGGATTTAGACCTAAATAGGGGAAGTTTAGATTGGGTATAAGGAAGTTCTTTACTGTGAGGGTGTTGAGACACTGAAACAGGTTGCCCAAAGAAGTGGTGAATTCTCCGACCCTGGCAGTGTTCAAGTCCAGGTTGGACTTACTTGGGTGACATGGTTAGTATGAGGTGTCCCTTCCCATGGCAGGCAGGCTGGAAGTAGATGATTTTAAGGCCCTTTCTGGCACAAACCTTTCTGTGATTCTATGAACATTATGCGTATCTTTGCTCCTGTAATTTTCAGACTGAAGTGGAAATAAACATGCTCTTTGAGCTGGACAAAGAAACTTAGAATTATATCCTTATCCATGTAACAGAGTGGCACGTGAACTGAGTTGTTGCAAATTCTACTTGAATATATACAAGCATAAGACCTTTGAAAGTGCATATATGATGGGGTTTGAGAACAGAAGTGGCAAATGTCATAGATTTCTCTTAAAGAAAAGTGCTATCATTTCTGCTATTGCCTACATATATTTTCAAGCCTAAGTGTCTGAAGTGTTGTTGATAAGTTACGTTGCACTAATAATTCAGTTGCTTCTATCGGCCTTCAAGAAATGGTTAAATTCCGCAAGGATTCTGTTCCTTTCTCCTGCTGATCCATGCTCATTGGCTGCAGTCAAAACAAGGTTGTTAAAAAGATCCTAATTGTTGGACTAATAATTTTTTATTTTTTTTTTTTTTAATAAACTCTTTCTAGATGAAGAAGTTGATGAGAGCACTGTAAAATACGTTGATAGAATTTTGCCTACTAAATGGTATTTTTTCTGTGTTTCCTTTGTTGGGATCCCCTCCTTTATTAGGTGAGACTTTGTTCAGAAGTAAAACCCAAGCAAACACCTTCTATGTGTCATCTTCTGTGGTTTCATAACCTCAAGCATTAGCAACTGAATTTCTCTTGAACTCATAAACCATACTACCAACTGATGATTCCTGCTGTTTAGGAGGGGAAAAAAACAATGGAACTGTCATAAGGTCCGAATTTCCTTCAGGAAAGATCAGGTCGAAGATTCCACAGGCTGTCTGGATGAACTTGCTTGGGTCCTCTGCTAGCCACCATGCCTGAAGGTAAGCTTGGGGTTATGCAGCTACTGCCTGCATGTGCAACCTCACTCTGGTTGTGTTTAAAGTGAGGTTCACCTGAAACAAGTAATACCCATAAAATGTTATACATCCAAGTAGCTGAGTTATGAGAGGTGAAAATAGGAATTATTTCACTTTTATTTGCCTGAAGCATATGAAAGTAAGAGGACCAGATTAAATTCTTTTCGTGATTCCTCCCCCTCCCGTTTTGTTGTTTCAGTGAACAATGACTGAAGGGTGTATTTTCTCTTGAATGTGTACAACTACCGAAGCTGATAAAGTTTGATTCTTTAATTTGAATAGGCTCTTAAATTTATAATGAAATAGCAATGTTAGTATGATATACAGAGAATGAATGCTATGTAGCCTGTGTGTACTAAAACACTTATTCAAAAGTAAAGTCCATGACTTTGATGATGTTCTGTTGTGTACAGTACAGAGATTTGAAAAAAATCAAGCATTTCTTAGTATGTTTTGGAATTAAATATTTTTAAGAATATTGAAACTAAAATGTGGTCAAATAATTACTTTTAGCCTTTGAAGAATTGCCAACCTTAATGTCATATTCTTAGGGCATGAATAGTTTTAGGAAGGAATCCGGGGGCTTTTGTAGCTATTTACTAATGGCAAAAGAAAATTGACAGACGAAAAACTGTAAATGCACAGCAAAATGTGTTTATATACTATTGTCATGGGCATCTTCTTTCTCTTAATATTTGCCTTATGCTTTCATATGCTCCGTATGATGATATCCTGTGGGCTAATTAACAGTGCTGATGTGCAAGAAGTATCCAAGTTTACCTGGTCCAGTTTGGTCATGATGTAGGTAGCAGTGTAAGGTGTTTTACAGTCCTTGCAAGGGAAAAATATTAAATGCAGACTGTTTCTCCCTTTAGATATGGTGTTGGCTATGGTTTTTTTCATAGTAAAAGGCGATATTGGCCATAAGGTAACAGTAGTGGACCTGATCTTGATGTCTTGATGTATGTTAATTATTGCCTGTGCTAAGGAGCTATCTGCATGGGTGGCTCTGAGCTTTTCTGTCCACTGTAAAACTTCTTTTCTTTTTCTTTCTTTTCTCTTTTTTTTTTTGTTGTTTTGCAAGTGTGGAAGGCAAAAAGCTCAGGCGATGACATTACTGTCACCTGCTTTAAACAGTATGAAGTTCTTCAAGAATCGGCATAATCTCCAGGGTTCACTGTTTTCCATGAAAGCATTTACTTCAGTCAAAATACTTCATGTTCTTCTCTATACAGACACTTCAAGAAGAGTTAAAAACATGCCATTTTAAAGGGAAACCTTACCTTTCTTTACAAATACTCATACTTTTAAGTAGATTGTACTGTTGTGGAATCAAATCATACACCTTATTAGGCGCATATGGTTCACATGAAAGCTAAATAAACTGAGATGCTTCTAATAAAAGATGCAATTGAAACTGCTTTAGATTGGTGAACAGGCTTTTCTATTCAGCACCTTTATTTTTAATTCACTGTTTTTATCTTGTGTCTTCCCCAATAACTGACCCTTTGAGTCTGTTTAAATTAAAACCAAAAAAGTCTCCTGTTTTTTTTTTTTTTATTATTTTATTATATCTGTATGATTTGCCCTCTCAGAGCAAGGGGAAACAATCTTGCCCATCTGTTTGTAAAAGCATGATGAATCTTTTGAATATGCGAATGTATGATCTGTTGTTCAAGATGTCATGTTTCTCCCTCTGTTGTTAGCTAGGAGACAACATGGAATACCCTGATTTACCTGTGTAATCCCAGTGTGTCTCAGGTGCCAGGACTTGCTGTTGAGATCAGCATGTCTCCTGTCAGAAATGGTTGGAGTGAGACAGGGACGGCATGACCACTGGGCGCTAAGAGCTGCAGAGGTCAGGTTTCAAGGACAGCCAGCATGGCAGTGATGTGGCAGTGACAAGTTGTCAAGTGAGCAAATATGAAAGTGGGGTTGGGAGGGAGGGAGAAGGAAAAAGTCTTGTCATTTCTGATGAAATATTCAGTGTAGCAGGTAGCAATGGACTGAATGGATTACACTCATGATTTTGGTGTTTGCTTTCTGCAAATGGTGGAGGGCCGATCGCTCACAGTGGAGAGCTTTTCAGTGGTTGAGAATGCTGTTTACTAGCATGATGATGTTCCACAAAAGAATGTCTGTCATACATTGCCTAATTTAAATTTTTGATTAAATTAAATATTGCACTCTTGTTCATAACAGTGGCAACATCAGGCTTGGCTAAGACACCTTTTAGAGCCCTTAGCTGCTGCTAAGTCATTCATATAGATCTACAAGTTTCTATGGAGTGTGATACATCTTAGAAAAATTTGGAAGGAAAACTATAATAATGATGCCAGTTCTGACTGATCATATATAATCATAATTAACAACTCTGCTGTGTAAATTTGTTGGTTTGTTTTCAGACACTCTTCATTTTAATTTGAATTTTTCATATTGCATTGAATTGAAACACTTCTGTTTGTAGTTCTGTGAATTCCACAGTATATGAGCTAATAGCATACTTTATTTGCCCCTGAAACAGATCACAGTAATATGGTGACTTTAATCTACTGGCATATTTGCAGAGTTCTTGATACTAGTTTTCTTCATGGTGAAAGTATTCTACTACATGTACGTTATTCCTTGGATCAGTAATACTTTCACAAGCTTGCATATGTGTACATGCACACTAATTCTGCATGTGTATGTAGAACAAATGCTAATTTAAGCTTGATTAGTGTAATCTCATAAATTCTACAAGTGTATCATGATTCCTAGTGAAGTCCTTGAATAGCTTGTTATAATATGAGGAAAAATGATGTATTTGTCTGTGGAAAGAATGCCTGCGTATGCTTCTGTGTCGAATTTAGCAGTCATAGTTCTTCTTCCTTAATGTGCACTTTTATTCTTAAATAATGATCAAATGCTTTGTTGTGGATATATATGAAAAAATGCTTTAAATATATATTCTATATTAGATTTCTTCAGGGTCTATTTTTAACTGCCATCAATTAGCTTTTAAGTTTAACCTTTCTTTTCATGAGGGAGCAACTGTATATTGACAAATAGTGATGCTGAAGGAGTTCTCTTTACTATCCCACTCTCTTCTTCCTATCTAAACCAATTTGATTATTTTTTAATTCCTTTGCAGCTGTTCAGGTTATAGTTGTGGTAGTGGGGGCATAGAAGGAATGAAAACAGCCTAAATCCATATTCAGTAAGTCAGTATTTAAAAAATGGATGAATATTACATTTTACCAATATAAAAATACGCTTAGTTGCTTGAGAATGTAGATGGAAGAAGAAAAATTTCCTAAGGCAAAATGGTCTTGGAATAAAAGAAAATAGATTTAAATGAAAAGAGAAAATAAGTTTAAATGAAAACAAGGCTATGAAAATGTTTAATGATGCAATGCAGTTTTGTCTCATTAAAGAACAATAGAGCTAAAAAGTAGCCTTTAGAATTTAAATGTAAAAAGAGGTGCAAGAAAACAGATAGAAGTCAGTATGTAGAGTGGATGTACAGCTTGCATGCAGAGTCCATCACCTGGGATCTTGCCTACCTGTTAAGGATCTGCATGTTTGCCACAGTAATGCTTAAACCATACTTCCAGCCAAATCGCAGTGTCTGTCTCCTTCTGTGGATTTTTGGCAGGGGATTCTCAGACTTGTAAGCTGGCTTTCATACTGCCATGTCTCTTACTCCCTGCTGGTGCACCCTGCAGGTGATATCACAAAGATATCAAAAGACTTTTCCTTCAGTCTCCCTCTCCAGAGCTCCATGCCTTCCAAGTGAAAAAAAAAAAAAGTGGAACAGAAGTTTCAAGGTAGACTAAGCAAAAGCCCTCAAGAGATATATATTGAAATCCAGCAGAAAAAAAATTCAATATTGATAATCTGGCAATGTGATATGTTTTCTTTTTCTCAAAATAAACTTGTAATTTGAAGTGCCCGTGAAAGAGAATTTGGACTTTCATTTTTAAAATGCAGATTTCTAGTCTTTTCCTAGTAAAAGTTTCCTTGGAAATGTAAATTCATGCTTCTCATGAATGGAAGACTTTTAAAGTTACTCCATTATGAAATATGAGAAAGACGAATTGAAAAGAACTCACCTCCTGCTCCAGAGGACTGCCCATACCCCTTTGTACCTCCCCTCTTTCACTCATTATTTACAGCACCTTTTAACAATGCATGTGTTTTTCTACTGTCCATAAAAATTGTGAGAATTGCCCACTAGTTATGACTTTTCAAAGAAACTATTTGGGTAATTTGTTTTTGCTGTAAGTAGCACTGGAATTGATTTGTTTAAAATTTAACATTACAAGCTTCTACATGCTCTCATTATGTACTGTGGGATGTGGTATTGTCTCTGGTCATTGTCTTGGAGAGTTAATGTTCTTCCAGTTTTGTCAGCTTGGTTCTTACTACTGGAATAATCTGCATTCCTGATGGTTCTTGTTGTTGCTTATCTTCACCTTGTGAAGGCTGCTTTCACAAGCTTCTTTTTCTATGAGTAAGTGATTAAATGCCAGTCAGCGTTTTCTTTAGGGCCACTTTGGAATTCAGCTTTCTGGAGTATGGCAAGCAATATTTTCTTTCATATGGGAATGAAAAGTTGCTGCAGTAATCTCATGTATATTTCTTCTGTGCCAAATTCAAGCAAAAAATATTGGGAAAACCAAAAAACTATGTCTGTCTGTAGCCTGTTTATCACTCTTTTTTACAAGTCATGAATATCTTGCATATGTGATGTTCATCCAGTAACCACCTACAAATCCTATCTCGCATCTGTGTGCATTGCACAGTGACTGCTTTGGCCTTTGTGTTAAGTGTGGCAGTGATTGTTTTCATTAGCTTCATAATTTCCTTATCTTAACTCTCCAACTTCATCAAGTATTTACTATGCCTGCTTTTGGCTGTTTCGTTTAACTTCATTGAGGCACGTTTTTTTTTTTTTTTAATTGTTATTTCTTTTAATATGGCTAAGAAAAAAAATCAGATGCCTCTTTGAAAATCTAAATATATCTGTAGGGAGTTTGGCAGACTGATCATTTGTCTATAGGGAATTTGGCCAAACCATTTCTCCAAATCCTGTTATTGTTCACTGAAATCTTACTTGAATCATCTCTTATAGAAAGAAAGCCACATTGTAGGTGATATGTTGTGCCAAATATGCTCTTGCCAAACTGGTTAGAAAATGTCTCTCATTGTCTGCGCTGTAATGTATTCAGTAGTGTGTATTACTAATAGAATAAATGAAAAATGTATTTCTTTAACACTGTCATCTTTCTCTCTGACGTGCATCTTGAGATGATTTGCAGAAGCTCAGTTTTGTAAGTGGCTTACAAAGGGAAATCAGTTAGCCTCTAATATTATGCTGATGCATGGCCAGTTGCTTGAACCCATTAATGAACTAATCACTGATACTCTTGCAAATGGTATTCTTGCTCTTGCATGCTGCCCATTTTGTTTCAGGTAGAATTAACATTAAAAATAGAGAATTTAAATGGATTATGGTATTTATCCTACCTTTTTTCTTATATGTACTTTGAGAAAAATTAGAAAGTTTGCTTCCAAAGCAAAATCTTCTGTGTCTCTTTTTCATGCTAAGGCAGGGTTATTAAAATCTACGCTTTGCTTTTGGCTGACCACTGAAGCTAAATAACATCTTCTACATAAAGAACAATCTTTTAAAACAATGCACTTGTATTAAGCACAAGGTAATTTTTCTTTATTTCCCTTACTATCATCACTGATTATGAAAATAGTTTTATGTAAGTGCAGATTCTCTCTCCCTTATAATCATCTACCTCCTGCCCAATTCCTTAATTAATGAGATAATTCAGTGTTCTGGACATCACAATCTCTTCCAGGGTAGTGAAATATGATCAGAGCTGCCTGGAATGTGTGTAATGGACCCCCCAAGTGAAGGTCGTGCCTCTGTGGTGTTTTCCTATCTGTAGAAGAAAATACACTCTTAATCTAGATGATTTTCATTTTTAGATTAGAGAAAGAACAATCAAACCCCTACCCAGAGAGAAAGAGCACACATAAAACTTCCTAGAAACAGAAAACATCCTGGTTATCCTTTTCTTAAACTGCCTCAGAAGTCTGCATTTCAATGCATGGGTTGGTAGTGCTTATTACTGAAGAATGTGCTAGAGAATCCAATTAGCATGTGCCACCCCTGTAATTTTTTCTTTTTTTTTTTTTTTTGTTTTGTTTTGTGTGTTTGTCTTGTGGTCGTTTTTGGTTTTGGTTTGTTTGGTGGGTTTTTTTTTTGTTTTTTTTTTTTTTTTTAGGAATTTAACAGGCCAGGGCAGAGAGGTTTCAATGGTAAGCCACTTATCAGCAGTTTTGTCTGTCTTTGTTGTGGTTTAACTGCAGCTGACAACTAAGCACCATATAGCCATTTGCTCACTCCCCATCCCTGGTGAGATGGAGAGAATCAGAAGAGAGAAAACCTGTGGGCTGAGATCGAAACAGTCTAGTAAGTAAAGCACCTACTTGCTGGTGAGGTGGGGTGAGAAGCAGAAAAAGCCTTGACTCAGTCTAAGAACTGTTCAGGAATAACTAAAATATCCCTTTATTGTCAACACTGTTTCAGCACAAATGCTAATCATAGATCTGCCCTACCTACTAGGAAGCAAATTAACTCTACCCCAGCCAAAGCCAGCACATCACAATTTTACTTTTAAGGGGTTTGGCTTGTCTATTTAAATGTCAGAGGCAGGAGAGAGAGTGGTTAGTGCTTTATTCCACAGATCCTGACAACCAGCAGCTAGAAGCCAAGGGGAAAAAAAACCCACAAAAACCTGAAATCATCCAGCATTTCAGTGGAGTTTATCTAAATCACATATGTTTTCCAGAGTGTTTTCCAGCAGTAGAGGTGTTTGCAGTAGAGGTCTACAATCACATACAAAGCTCCCCTAAAAATCCGCCAATCTGTTGTTCTGTAGCTCTCCAAGTTTCAGTCTATTATACAGTGGCATTGTTCCATTGCCAGTATTGAGTGTGTAAATTCACATGCTTCCTCAGTGAAAAGTCACTGCAGTCCATTGAGGAGCTCCTGAGATTTTGCACTAAGAGTGCCAAGCTACTTTGAATACTGTTTTAACTTCTTTTCAACAGGATATGCAAGATACACAGCTCCTGTTACCTCTGCTTAAGGTAAATCTTTTCACTTGCTTTCTGTATTGATGGGTTTGTTCTAATGCCAGATGGTACAGATTTTACTCCAATTTACCATCATTCACTAATCTTAATGTTTACTGTTGATGAAGCTGTAAAGATGAATGATCCTTAACACCTCTTAAATAAATGCATTGAGTCTGAAGAGAAGTATTGTTAGCTAATTTTCAAGTTGGAAGTAGGCCTGATGAATTCCTTAGAAAATAGCTGTCTAAAACTTATCAAAAATATCCTTTTTTTTTTTTTTTTTTTTTTAAGAGTTACTGTCTTTGCTTTTCTACCTGAATATCTTCAACTTAACTTAACTGGTGAGAACAGAGAGAGACAGGGAAAGATTTCATTGAAGTGAATGGGAAGTTTATGAAACTTTCTCTTTTCCTCTTTTAAAATAGAAACTGCATCTTGCCATGACTATGGTGAGGTGGGCATTTTATTTCTGAGAGGGCAAAAAGACTTACGGCAAATGATTTCTCTCCATGCTGGAAAAAGGTTAGTGATATTTCACATGCTGTTTAGATTATTTCCTGTTATTTATAAAATGGGAATTTTTTTCTGTCTGCTCTAGGTCTCTGAAAAGGTTTAGTTAAGCACTGCTTTTATATCAGTACATAATTTGGATAAAGTGATTGCAGGTTTTGATTCCCATTTCTGTTGAGTTCCTTGCCGAGTACTAAGTAGCTAGGGAATGGTTCTTATAAAATTTTACATTGAAAGTAGTGCACGTGCAATGGAAATATTAATGAACATGATTGTTTTGACACGTAAGAATTAGAGCATGTTTAAATAGTATTCATAGTGTATGAACTGCTGACACAAAATTAGAAATGTGAGCTTTATTTCTAGCAAATATTGCTCAACTTTGAGTTCTTTGCAGATTTAAAGAAGTCAGTTTATTTTGATCAGCTTCTGTGCTGTGTTAAAGTCTCTCTTCCACAGATTCAAGGCAGCCAAATAGAATGTGTGTAAGGGTGGTTTGGTGATGCCTTGTGATGTCTGAATTTTAAAAATCTGGTTAATCCACCCTGAATTGCACTACATTCCATTTGTATGTTGATAAAATGAAATTTACAGTTGCTTTTTGGCAGCATTCAAATTTGCATTTGGCATATTCTATTTTTTTGGCATAATATATACTTTTTGCTCTTTTGACCAGTTTTTTATGCAAATAGTAGTAGAAATACAATGCATTTGTCTGATGTCCTGAAATAAAATGTAGAATTTACAGGGTTGTAATACCATGGGTTAGACAAGATTTAAAGGATCTTGAGCCAGGGCTATTTTCAGTGGTTTGTATGGGAATGTGTGGGACTTGCAGGATGTTTTATGCTAAGAGCTTTTCAAAGTGTTTGTTTAGTAACAATGTCTGTTGTGTTTTTTTCATGTCTTATAAGCTGTCCCTGTTTTAAATGGCTAGGTATGATCCCAAAATTTTAGTGGACAAATGTTTCCTCCTAGAAAGCATAAAATAGCAGTAGGAAAATAATGATTACTTAATGGGTAACTTCATTAAATTATTGAAATTGACTAGTGAACACTTGACCTGCTTTTCAAATTACTATTATTTCTTTATAATACAGTTCATGCTAAAATATGATTATCAGTTCATTCACCCTTCCATGTATAGGCAACTTGAAGCAAAAATGGCATCACAGTATGCTGATGAGACTGATCTTGGATCACACTGAAATATATCAATTATTGGTCCATTTAGATCTCTGTATTTCAGCAGAATGTAGTTAGGAAAGATACAGCATCATAGTAGAAGGTGGGCAAATAAATAAGGACAAAAATGCAAAATTTCCTCATGAATTTTGTGATCTTTAGCATTTAAGTAAAAATTGCTCATCAAATATCTATTCCAAAGTCCACTGATTTCAAGCAATAGAGTGTTAGAATACAGACAACCTTACTCTAGTGATTGACATGCATGCAAACTCTAGGTTCAAATGCTGGATGAAGTAGATCTGTCTCTGTCAAGATTGCACAGAGGTTTTTTTGCGTTGTCTTGGCTTTTGATCTGTTATTTCTCAATCTCATGTATCTGACATTCTGCTTGAGAATTTGCACAGACAATAGTTAAGATACATTCATAATAGCTTGCTTTTGATTACCCAGGTGATTACTCAACCTTTAATAATTTGTTCAGTGGTCTTAAGGAATTGTCTTTGGAGTCTTTCAAGGAGTCTGAAATTCAGCTTTCCTTGGCAGTATTTCACTTGAAGTAACTTGGGAAGAAAAACCTTATTGTCCTCTATAAACTACACTCTTTGTTAGGTGAAGTTTATCAGTAAATTCCACTGGAGGATGACTTAGGTGCTTAATTAACTTGTATGGATTATATTTTAGACTACACTCAATCTGTGTAGCAGATGCATGTACATCATGAGTTTATGGTCCTCATCAGTAGTTCCAATGAGAACTTGTTTGTTGAACTCCATGGCTTTAGCTAGCAGGAGCAAAGTCTGGGGTAGATGAAAGTATCTTGGCTGTTACTCTGAGGCAAATACTTACCTGCACCCAGAAATTTTAAGTGTTATGAGTTCTGTAATTGAACCATAGTTGTTGGCATTATGCAGGGATAAATACTCTTGCAGCTCTCCTAGTTTTCTGCTATTTGAGATGGATACCTACTGTGGTTTTGTTTTCACACTGTTTAAACAAGTTAGATTGAAAAGGGGAATAATAACTATATATATGTAGATGAGCTTTATCTCCTGTAAAGAACTCTGTTGCAGCAGAGTAGCTTGCTTCCTGCAGAAGGTGTAATCTACACATATGAACTTACCTATTGCGTTGTCTTTAGAGAATTGGTTCATTCTCTTGCTTGAGTCAGAACAGAACTGGTGTTTTCATGATGAGCCTGTGTGTTGAGGCTGAAGTTGAACTCAGGACACTGAGCTTCAGGGCAACACATCTTCACAAATCAATGAATCTGCTCCTTGTTGCCCCCCATGGAGAGAGCTGATGACAGAGGACCATGTGCTCAAAGATGCAGTCAGGAGAGAGGTCTGCTGGCAGCAAGGAAGTTTGGTTTTGAAAGCTGTTGGCCTGGTGTGTTTTCCCCATTTTTAATATAGTTCTAATCTGGTTAGTATCTGGGATTTCTGTGTTTGACATCATCATGCTGTTGCTTAAAGGGTATGTTTTTCCTATTGGAAAAAGAAGTCATTATTTATTTTATTTAATTAAAAATACCCCTCTCAACCACCCAAACAGAAAAGTACAATGTCTCATTTATGTGAAAATATTTTAATTTCTTTTGGTGTATTTCTTACTATGACATATGTATGCCACACACAAAGGTTGATAGTTGCTTATTTTGCCATGTACATATAAAATAACCATAGGCACTGACATTAAGCATAAAGCCATTCCGGCTTTTGTTTAGATTCTTTTTTATTAAAAAAAAAACCCAAAACCAACCAAACAACCCTGTTTATTTTCAGATTGGTTTTAGCTATTTACTGGTTTTCCTCAGATGATATTTTGGTGCTCTTTTTCTGTCTGCTGTTGCTCCTGATGGTTTGGTATTTATTGGAACGCAGGAATCATGGTGAGGATATTGATCTGTGTTGGTCTTTTTTTTTTTCTTTCTTTCACCTGGTCATTTAGATTGAGCCATCTGCTTGCTTAATAGTGGGAATGCTGAAGACAGACATTTTCTTTCAGGCTTACATATGAATTGTACTTTCAGATAGAGGTTATTCACTTCAAAATACGAAGATTGAACTATGATTCCATCACATTATATAAAAAATCATGAAAAATAAATTATGTTGCTCAAAAATATTTTCTTTTATGTTGTTTCTTTGTTACTGCTCTACTATTGATCAAAACTGTAGCATATGAAGTGCATCTTTTCTGTAATCACTTCTGTAAGTGGGCGGGAAAAAGAACTATCTTTATTCTACTAATTTTCTCATAATTAATATAAAATAAAATGCTCTGATAAATGCTCTCTATCCAAATACTTTGCAGGATGGTTTTGCAGCATTGTTGCTATGTGTCGTTGATTAGGAGAGAAAGGCTCAGTGAGCCCATACAAGGACGTAAATAGAACCTACATAAAGTGACTACTGGTCCCTTCCACTTTAGCTATCTGATTTTATATTTTTTTTTTTAAGCAAAATTTATGCATTTAAAAGAAATCCTTAAAGCTTCAAAGTCTGAAACCAAATGGGAATAAAATATGTTGTGCCCACTCTGATAGAATGATAAAGTGGGAATATAACGAAGGTGCTAAATGATGTTGTGAATGTGGTTTGGCCTGATCTCCACCATATTCCCAGATAGCTTTTTTAAGGTATTTTGTTTTCTTTTATTTTATTCAATTTTATTTTATTTTATATTTTAATTTCATGTTATATGTTATGTTCTTTTATTTATTTTATTTCTTTGATTTTACTTAATCACTGTGGAAGGCACAATCACCTTTGAGTGCAAAGGGAGGAAGTTTACTACTGATAAATTCAACAGGTTCATCTGTTCAACTGAGCATGGCGTCATAATAGGGACTCGAGCAGGTTCGCTAGAGTGGTGACATAGGTGAGTTTGGCTTTAATGAAATAGTGGAGTTGACAGGGCAGAGGTTGCTCTGCAAGATACTCCTGACTTCCTTCTCCTCTGGGTTGTAGCACAGTTGTTTCCTGGTTCCTTTGAGAGTCTGGGAATGGGAGATCTCTGTTTGCACTACCAAATTCTAGACACTGACTTTGTTGCTCACAGTTGTCCTGTCAGAAGAAAAATTTTTGACTGTAGAGAAAACCTGTGCAGTCTGGCAAATGAGATACCTAGGATTTGATTAGCATGAATATCATTAACGCTGTTAATTTAAATCTTTCAGTAGCTTTGCTGCTGAACAACATGAGTAAATCTGGTTCACATTTGTTTTCTACTAACCTGTATCTTTCTAACCTGTTTACTGTCTCATTCTTCCCCTGTGAAGAACTGTAGTTAGTTTCTTGCCCTGTGCTTAGGAAGACCCCTTGGCATGCACTATGGCTTAGTTTCAATTTTCTTCTTTGTAACTTTTTAGCTGTCTAGCATAATGTCTCTCATACTTTAGATTCCCTTTTGATGCCTCCAACAGAAAAGGGTGGGAAAAGATGTCTGAAGCTCCATTACTGCAAGTACTTCTGCTTGTAGTTACTTCTATAAGTAATCCCTTTGAAATCAATAGGGAATATTCCCAGTAGTAAAGTTAAGTAGTCTGAAATGTCTTGCAGAATAAAGCCTAAGGCTGGGAAACATTACAGAATGTTGCATGACTTCATTACAGTCCTTTGTAATCACCGCAAAAAGAAACCTCACCTTACATAACCACTAATGAACTTAATACAGTAAATAGTTTTATAAACTGTATGATTTTCTAATTGCTCTTTATATACAATATTTTTTTGTTGTTGTTGTTAAAACATCAACATAAATATTCCAGTTTTAAAATAATGCTTGTTTCAATACCACTTATACATGAGACTATCAAAACTGATCTTTGATATGTTCTGTGTGGTATTTTCTACTCCTACTTATTCTCTTCCATGGCTGTTTCCTGTTTACCCGTACCACCTCAGTCAGCTCCACTTGTGACATTTCCTTCCCAACCCAATTAACAACCAGCTGTTCCTAGTGAGTGTGTAGCTACGCTGTCCAATGGTGGGTTTTTTTGGAATTAAATAAGTGGCAGAGAAGTGCATGTTTTTTTAAACCAAACAATGAAGTAAATAAGTACACTTTGAAAAGCAGCTCTGAGTCAGGACTTCCGTAAATTACAGTTTAATCAGCAAGGCCAAGTTACGTTTAGAAGCACATTTGTAAACTTCAGTAGAAACTGCTCCCATATATCTGAAGGTCAGGATTTTGGCCTGCCTTTTTGTAGCAACAGTACATATTTAATGTACTTTCTTCTTTTGACAACAAATTTTCAGTAGCCATAACTTTTGGTCTTAATTGTTTTCTTGAGTATTTTGAAGGCCTTCCATGCTGCTGGGGAAGAAAAATTAGGCCCAGATTATTCATTAATTTATGTGAAATCATAAGATGAAAATAAAAAAGTCTCTTTCCAAATCCTCAAAGGCTGAATCATGACTTGGTATAAATGTCCATACGCAGAGAATGGAGCCTGAAGTGTATTGCTGAAAATACCTTTTTGCCCAGAAAATACAGCTGCAAAATCCTGATTCCTAGCTGATGAAATTCTTAGTTGCACTAACTTGCAGTTTGTGTTCAAGAGGCCACATGTTTTCATTATACAGCTATGAAGGAAACTGGAGAATCCGTAAAGTATAAAGGAAAAAAGTTCTACTCTTACAGAACTTTTTCTGTAGTAATTTCTGTAATGCATAGTCGACAGCCTACAGAAATATAATATTACAAAACTGAGGTGGCAGATATGTATGAATACCATTAAATACAATTTTATAATGAAAATTTTGTCTTATGAAGGTGAAACTTTTAGATCATATTAGAATTCTAAATTTTTTATGCATAGCAATCAAATGACCTCTCTATATTGCCACATAAAGTATAGATTTAAAGTTAAATGATCCAGTCAGTCATTTAGCATTTTCTTAGGGTCATCATTTGCCAATAACTACAGATGTTTACATATGATTTTCTTGTTTCTGTGTTTGTATTATTTACATTTTAAGAATTGAAGGAAGAATGACCCTTTTTAAAACTGTTTTTAATAACCTTTGTTTATTGTTAATACCTAGTGTTCCAGGCTCTTGCTCTAATGATTTTTTTCACACTGCATTGATAATTAAATTCATTCATTTTCCTGGCTGCACAATTCTTTTAAATAAAAAGTTATGTTAATAATACCTATTATGTTGAAAGTACAAAGGAGAAAAGGGCAGATCCACAGCTTTTAGTTCAAGGAGAGCCAATGGATTTTCCAAGTTACAGGCTTAAATAAAATCAGAAATCTTGAATCCTTCAATCTACAATATAACAATGGAGGTGCAGATTGAAGGTATAGCGTTGTTTTGTTTTTCTCAAGCTGCAGTGCATGCAGTGTTTTTTCCAGTAAAACAGGAGCTGAGGGTATGCGATGTGTGATCCATTTGAGGATATTTATTAATAGTAATTTTAGTGTTGGTCCTCTTAGATGACTGGAGACTATTTGCATGTTGCTGCCTCCTAACATACGTGCCAGCAGTTAACCTTTTCACACCCCTTCCACTCCCTACCCCTTAAAGTGATTTAATGTCAGCAAATAAGGAAAAACATTGTGAACATGTGACACTTTGGTAACATAAGATGCATATAACAAAAAATTTACTCCATTCTGAGATTATTTATTTGCTAATACAGCCTTTGCAATTTTTATCTATTTCATGATATTTTAGGTTTTGAAATTTTAAAGTTATGGAAAAGGGATATAATTGCTAATAGAGAAGACATTCTTAGCCTCATATTTATTTTTTGTCATGTTTACAGAGCTCCAGAAGAAAAAACATTCTGTCCACTTAGCTAAATACATGTTTTAATTATATTTTGAAAAAAGATCAGTGTAAAGGAGTAAGAATTGATATAATGTAAAATAGATAAAATCTCATTTTTTAAAATTCGTTCCGTAAGTTGGAATATTACCAGTTTG
This sequence comes from Psittacus erithacus, assembly GCA_009867235.2. Classification (NCBI taxonomy): domain Eukaryota; kingdom Metazoa; phylum Chordata; class Aves; order Psittaciformes; family Psittacidae; genus Psittacus; species Psittacus erithacus. Next base: position 16,075 of record WYDI02017068.1, read on the forward strand.
CAAAAGCAATTCACAGAAAATGTAATTCTGAAATAGTGATAAATAAATAACTTGCATGAAAAGTGGGAGAAATCGAGATCAATTTATAGCTATTACTTTTCAGCATGCTCTGGCTTATGAATTCTTTTGGACTCAGTTTAGTGGAATTTTCTTGATTCTTGTCTGCCCTCTGGCCAGTCCATGATGACTTCTAGGATTCCTGGACGACTGGGGTTTCCTATTTGAGCTCGTTGGGTAATTAGTGCAGACCACTTACTCCATGTAGCATCGGTTGCATGGTGTGTAGAGGAGACCCTGCCTTTGAACATCCAGCCCAGCACGGGCA
>WYDI02017068.1:16499-21499 GCA_009867235.2 Psittacus erithacus
AAGTTAGAAACACAGTGCTGCACCAGCCACTAAGAAGGAGAAAAAATGACTGCTACTGCTGAACCCATGACACCCTGAGTGCATGATTTTTGAAAAGGTGAGAATCTCTTCCTCTGAAATTACTCTTTTATTTTAATACTCTGAGGTGCAACTTTCCTTCTGCTTTTTTTCCTCTTTTCTGTCTCTCTACCTTTTGCATTTTGTTTGTGCTTCTTTTCTTGATAGATTCTTGGGGTAAATGAGTTCTGTTTAAGGTTATCAGGGCTGGTAAAGTCGTTGGAGTAGAGTATTGAGGAGGCTTTTGGAGTTTTGTCATTAAAAGGCAGTTTGGAGTTCTTTCTTTCTGCCTGTATTCTTGCAGGTGTATGGAGGGTATGAATGATAACACAACCACAAAGTCTTCATCCTGCTTTCCTCACCTGTTGGAGAGCTGATGATACAACCTTTTCCCCATGGTTTGTTCCACCACCAACTGTTAGATGTTGAACATCGATGACGAAAGCGTGCTCTGGTGGAATACTGCTACCCAGCCATCTCATTTTGCAATGATATGATAAGAATACAATATCCCAACTAGAGAGTAAAGTTTTAAAGTTTCCATTATTTCAGGACTTGAAAATGCTTTATTCCTGACACTTCTTATTTAAAATATATCTACTACCTGTATTATCTTTAGTAATTCTCATCAAGCACCTAATAACATTTCATACATATCTTTAATTACTGTGGATGTTTCTGTCTTGGGTATTCTTATTTCTCAAACTTGTTAAGAGCAAATGAATAACTTAAAGGAGATCTGAGCAATAATCACTGATCCCCAAGTTGAACACCACAAGACCTGTACCAGTGTCAAGTGCCAACACTGATGTATTTGAAAAGGCAAAGACTGAGATGCCAAATCAGACACTTCTGAACTAAGGAACAGGATACCTGTATGTTCTCCCTACTGTCTAAGGTCCATCACAGAGGGAGTCATGAGGGAGGCCAGAGAACCTTTTTAACTCATCTGCTCACACGTTCTGCTATTATGAGCTCCTGTCTCAATTATTTCTGCTAGACATACCTGAGTGTTTCTTTCAGAGATAAAGACAAGGGTATTACATCCAGCTCTTGCTTTTGCTGATATGTTGGTGTAGATAATGAACTCCCAGATGCTGAATCTGAGTTTGTCAGAAGTTGTTAGTCAAATCCTGTAGGAGTACTGAAAGCATCCCTCATGGAAGTCTGGAATCAAAGTAGGTTTGAATCAGCATCATCAAGTTGGATGCATAGTTCCTGTTTGGGCTGACTTCTAATGAAAAGCATATGAATTAAAAAGAGTCAATCAGAAAGGGAAAGGACAAATAAGAGGAGCTGGTCTAACAACTACTGATAGAATCAAAACAAGAAAGAAGAATTTAAGCTAATTTTTAATAAACATATTGCAGTGGAACTCCAATTATTAAGTAGTCTGATATTGAACAATTCTGTTAATAATGGCAAAAAAAAATTCTTTAAATGATATGTGGCAAGTGAGTGAACTGTAGTGAATGTCTCCTTGAAACTCTATGGGGAGTTGGACTTCTTGGGTAATTTTAACAGGGAATGTGACCTCTTTTTCCCAAAAGACTTACCATCTCATCATAATTCCGAGCGTCCTTAAGGTTTGGCTGAAGTCTCTATATGAACAGTTTCATTTTGTAATTGCCTATTGTGCTTAGAAGAGTGAGAAAGCTAAAAATTGCAGGTGATTTTGTTACTGATTGTCATTGTTTTCCTAATACCTGAAATTGGTACATACTGTATGGGGTCATTGTCCTGGAAATTTCCTTAATGGTGACTTATAAGAAAGTGATCTTACTGTGCAAAGTTACTAACAAGTGATGAAAAGTGAGCATATGTGAGAGGTGTCTGCTGGCTGCTGAAGTGTAATCCATGTTTCTCTAATGAAATGCCACAATCAGACTAGCGTGGAGGGCAAACTTGTATCTAGACCATGTGTATATATTTTATATATATATATTTATATGCTTTTTTCAAACTGTAGTTTACTACCTTTTATGGAATTATTAATGCTTTAAGTGCAGTATCCAAACACCTGCTAGTGAACCTTTTGATTCTTGTGAAAAGAATCAAAACCTCTTGTGGGGAGGTGTGAATTCCTCTCTGCACCTTTTCCTATAAATAACACTCATACAGTTTGTAAAGCTTGTCTGATCTAAACCCATGGCATTTTATTCTGAAATATGAGAAAATCTTTATCGTTCACTTGATCATAAAGAAGAAAAGGAGGGAGAAACAGCATGTAACAATTAAGCATTGCTGCCTTCTCTGGAAGGTAAGAACCAGTTATTCACCTCCTTGTGCAGCCTATACATGGGTGGGAAAGACTGTGGTAGCTGAAGGTCTCTCCTATCACCTGCGATTTTTTTTCATAGAAAGAACTTGTGTTGCCATTGGATTCTTCCCCACTTACACAGTTAAAGGTCTTTTTGAAGTCTGACGTTGGCTTCTACTGAGAGGAAAGGCTAAGGGGCCTCTTGTGTCTGTGCAATAAGCCTCGCCTGTAAGCCTGTGCAGCATTGTTGTAGATGTTGTTCTGCAGCCTTAGCTTTCCTCTCATCCTGTGGGACATGCTCTGCCTTATAGGGTGATTTCTGTTGAGAAACAATAAGTTCCTTAAACAAAAAGAAATCTATTCCCACTTGCAGGGTTCATAAAATTGAAAGTACCAGGACTGTATATCACACTATTGCAGATATTCTTTAAAAACCCCTTCTAAGTTTGCTTTGCAGAAATGTATGGATATTTACAGAAAAAGGGGATGCTGGAGAATCCTTTGAAGATTTCACATAACTCAGTACATTTCCCAGGCTGAAATATGATTTTTGTTTCAACATATTTGTGAAACCCCAATTTTGATATTCAGTGGTGCGTCTATCCTAATAACTAGTCATTTTCCTGGCTTCCTCAACAAAGAGAACTAAGAAACAAGAAGAAATTATCTAGTTGGTGGTAAAATCACAGTGTAGTCTTACTTACGAGGAAAGGATTACTGCAAGTCTTGTTTCTTGGATGAGGGAGTTTTGCTGATTAGCTTATTTTTGTACTTTTGTGCTTTTGCAAAGACATATGCAGAGCCAGCTCTATACTACATCCTTTCTGCATTCATAAATAACCATTCTGGACGTTTTAGGTTTTAATAACTTACACAGACAAAGGCAACTCTAGTAAGGAAGATGTTTGCATTGAAGGTATTTGTGTAACTATGGCTGCAGGTGAGAGATCTGTATTCTGTGCCAAGTGCTATCTTTTCCTAATATTTCTAGGAGTTGATCTGTGTTACAGTGAGTTGGTGTTTCAGTGTATCTCTTGTTTCACAATTTCTCAACTTTTCTTTGTGATCAATGAATGTCAGTAAAAAAAGCAAAACCGTTCCTCAGCACTTAAATCATTAACTTAAACCATTCTACCTGCTTAAATCTGAAAGATATATAGAAGTGTTATACTTCCTCCTCTCTAGAGTCTTTTTTGCAAAAGTTTAAGGAATAATATAGCAATTTGCTTTATGTTAGTGTAATGCACTTTTTTGAACAAGAATGTATCAAATTCCTCTCATCTAAAGTATCTGGCTAATAGCCTGTTAAAATGATTATTCCATCAAATTATATTGCCGGTTAGCAGTTAATGATTACCATCACATGGTTTATACTCAGAGTTTATGCTTACATATTTTTTTAAATGCTAAGTTGTTGCTTATTTCAGCCTTAGGAAATATTGTGAGTGTGATTCGCAGGAAGAAAAATGGTCTTTGTCTAAGAAGCAACTGATTGTTGTTAATATGAAAAAGTCTTATCTTTTACCTTTATAATTCTAATGAAGAACATTTAGGAATACAATTGGCAGCTGAATTTGTCCAATGAATATATGTCACTTGCATACTGTTCCAAAAATACAACTCAGCTATTTCAGAAATAAATTCTCTTTCCCAGTTTTGCATGAGTTTTATAAAACCAGGTCAAAGGAATTTTCAGTTGAAAACAGTAAGTTGTCATATTATCTACAGTACGTCTACCAAATTTATAAATCTAGTGCTCATTTGTGTAAAGTTCCAAATCATAACAAATGGTTTAGAAAGCATTATCATCAATTTCCTACAGGTGCAGCTGTGGAAATCAGTGACTTCAATCAAAAGCCTCTGTCAAGTTTCACCGCACTGTCAGTTTTTACATTCAGGTTTTGCTGAAATTAGCAAAAAAAAAAAAAAAAAAGAAAAGAAAAAAGAATGACAACTCTGTAAATGTCTTTACATCACTTCTACCTTTGGGTGGTGCTTTTGAGCAGAGCTGCACTGTTCTTTCTCTTCAAGGCATTTAACTGCATTCATGTTTTTACACTTTATACTTATACAGTATTTCTTTCGTGATATTATGGAGTTAAAATTGCACTGTATGTTTTAACACACATTACAACAACCTCTTAAGGCAAAAAAGTAAATTCATGCAAATGAGTTATGGAAAGTGGAAAGATTGTGCTGCTTCATTCATTGCAGAAATAGTTACTGGGAAACAGGCATTTTCCTTTTGCGGACTCTGTACGCTTACTGTGTCTCATGCAATTTGTCCATTGCCAGTAGTTATCTCTTGAACAGTAATCTTGAAAGGGATTATAAAAAGTTATGAAGAAAGATGATGTGGCTGATACAGCTTGCTTTAGATTATTTCATCTGTTTCACTTGTGTCTTTAAAATATTGTTGATACAGCTCATTCGTGATACATCTCATGACGCTTTGCTAATATCTGAAAATTAGAATAAATGAAGAACTTTATATTATAAAGTCATTACCTCCTACATTTCCTAGTTTTATAGTACTTCATATGCCACTGGCTTTCTAGGCGTTCTTACAAAACTCTGCAATTAAAAACCAGTAATATTCAGTATAACAGTGATCTCTTTTGAAGAATTCCCTGTGTATTAAAAAAGTGAAGTTATAACTACTGAAGTCACAGTACCTTGTGAA
>WYDI02017068.1:26499-31565 GCA_009867235.2 Psittacus erithacus
TGATAAAAATATTGAGTTTCTAATGTCTTGAATTAAAAAAAGTTATCTGACATTGGAAAGTAACTTCTGAATGCCACTGTGACTTGTACATGTGTCCTATGTACATGTGAGTTGAAATATTTTACTACACTACCCTATAAAATCTTTTGGGTTTGACTGTAAGATGCACTTGTACAGACAGTAATTGGCCCGTTACAGAGATATTAATTAACATGTTAGAAATGTTTTCTTTATTAATGAGAAATTCACACATACTATTTAAATTAATTTGTATAGTTTAAAATTAATTTATTGTGGCCTTTGATGACCTCAAATCTACTAAGACAAAGCTGGAGTATTGTACTGTTAAACCATTCATTAAACATTTTATGCAAATAGTGTTTGTTTATAAACAAATTAACTGCAAGGATTTTCAAAACAGGTGCTGTGTTGTGAATGCGTACTAAATGATGTGGTACTGAAAGAATTAATTAGACCTTCAGATGTAATTAGTTGCAATAATTTGCGTGATTAGTGGCTTGGTTAAGAAGACACACACATTGTAATGCATGGAAGAGTCACTGCAGTAGCTTTGTCTTTCATACGGTGAAGATGAGATTTCCTCATGTTTAGGAAATTTTTCAAAAAATTGCTGACATAGCTGGAGTTAATTGCCAAGTATCCTGTAGGGGGTAACGTTTGGTTTTGTAGGTTTTTTTGGTTTGTTTTTTTTTCCTCCCTTGGCTTGTTGCAGTGCATATGCATTGGAAGCAATACCATTTGTTTGTACCTCAATGAATTTTTAAAACAGAAGGCTGTTAACCCTAGATCTTCAAGTCTCTAGAGGAAGAACTGATACTTAATATGTTCAGGGTTAAAAGATAGGCTGTGATAAGCCATATGAAACAGGTCCAGTGTTTCAATAGCAGTTCTAAATATTCATGTAATTTTTTTCCCTCTTGTAACCATGATTTTTCTTCTTGCATATCCAACCATGCAGTCAACCGTTCGATGTACATGGAGAATGCCTTTGAAACTGTCATTAGTGAAAACTGATTAAAAAGAAAGTTATAATTACTGATATTTAATTTATGATGATCCCATTCCTAGTTATGATAAATGTACAATACCTTTGTGACTTGCAAGAAAGCTTTTTCATCTTGATAATGCCTTGATGCCCAGTGACACTATTAGAGACTGGGTTTGAAATTAATTAATATGAAGACTTTCTTGATCTTTGTTTTACTTGCCTGAAAAGGTGGATGACAGTAAACTACAGTAGATTCACTTTTGGAGTCCGTGTTGGAAGTTGCTATTGGTTTGCTATTTTAAAAGAAAGAGCTAAAGATTTGGTGCCTAGAGATATCAAGAATGCACAAATACGAAAGTAAATCACACTTTGACAGAATTTATTGCTCTGACAATACCTGTTTATTATTGTTAGAAACTTACTTGGGGGGCCTGCATGTGTATTTTGAAAGAACAGGTATGTACTCTGTGAATCTCTTTGTCGGAAAAAGCAGAAGTTTCTAGAAGAACTTGAAGAGTATAGAAGAAAAAGAAAAAGGGAAAGTTTAGTAAATCGGTTATAAAGTAAGTAAGTGCAGTTAGCCCACCGTGTAGATGACAAGAAGACAAAAGAGGCTTCTCAAAATAACACATTTGCTATGGTGAGTATTGGTTTTCCATACAGGTGTTCTATCCTCAGTGAATTTGAATTTAACCTTTTTAGTACAGAAACTTACTTCATCAGAATAACAACAGCAGTTTGTAAGATGAGCTGTGAAGAAACTGTTTCATCTCAGATGGAAGTGGTCACATTAGACCTTGTTTCATGCATTAGCATAATGCTTCTGAGGCATGGGCTGGATGAGACCTTGTTTAAAAGCAGAGTCTTGCTGTAGTTATCAAATTGTTTTTGTTCTTTTAAGTTTTTGCCATATCATTCAAAGCGTTTTTATGTAGCTGCAAATCTGACATAAGCAGCAAGATTTAACAGGATTTCTCTAGTTAAATGGTGAACAAAATAATACTGTATTTGGATTAGTTACTAGGAGGTATTAGTGGTCACATGTGAAAGTAAAACCCACGTTTTTTATATCTACAAACTCAAAGTGGAGTACAGTTCATTTTAGGACTGAGGCAGAGTGTAAATACGCTACTTATTTTCTGCAACAGAATGGCTATTTGTGGTTTTAGCATTTTTTTTCCTTTTTTTTTTTAAAAAAAAAAAGAGCGTGGAAGAGAAATAGAATAAAATAAATATTAAAAATGACAAAAGAACAAAAAGCATCATTAACTGCTGCACAGCTGCTGTGTGTCTGCTGTTGTGGGGATTACCCTTAATTACTACGGGTGAAGTTTGCTATCACTGGTTCTTTGGATGCCTCACAATTGGTTTATTTTTAAGGGAGTACTTCTTTCTATGTATGCTTTAGTAGAATATGCAGCTGTTAAAGTTGCTCTCTCAGGGAGAGAAATCACTCTTTTAGTCCTGAAGAAACTGAGCACTGAGGATCATTTCACAGAGCTAACTGGGATTCACTTGAATAAATCAATTTTTTTTCCTCTTCGTTAGTCTGTTTAATTCAGTTCTTTCATTTTAAGTGTGGTTTGCAAAGTAGTCTTTAAAATGGGCTCTTCTATTTTGTTTGAATTTGAACAAAATTAACATTTGTATGTTGTCAGTAGCTGCAATGCATAGCTCAAGGCAATGAAGGATAGAAAGTCAAAGAATATGGGAAATTTGATTAAAATGAATAAGCAGTAGGAAGTCTTAAGGGTGGACATAGAATACTCATTGATTTATTTGTATCGTTTCTTGAGGCAAAAGAAGCTAATTCCATGGGATGTTTAGAAAATAGGTTTTAAATCTGAAAATAAAAAGGTGTTTAAGTCAATAAAATTAGGTTTTAGACAATGTAATCTGGAGATTTCCCTACTTGTATTTCTTATCCCTAATTCATATAAGGCCGCAGTACTGAGCAGGTAAATGTTCTTTGAGAGAACCTCTCTCTGCTGAATTCTCACAGTAATTGCTGTGATTTGGAATCAGTTGGATATTCATTATGTTTTGCTTTGTTTTATTCACTAAGACATGAGTTGGGAGGCAGAGCCCAAATTCTCAGTCTGGCAATTAGCTGCTGTGCATGGTTTACCGAATGTGCTAGTGTTCAGTGCTGTCCTCTGACTTCCTTGGATAGTATTTTTTTTTTCTCTTACTGCTAGCTTAGTGAAGTAGTCTGTATTAGCTCTGCATCTGAGCCACTGACTGCTCGTGTGTTACCTGTTTCTGCATTGTATAATGTTGCTTCAGGAAAAAATTTGTAGTTTGAAAGATCTTTGTGCTCACATCTTTGAATGCTTTGCCTCTTGTTTTGAGGTCTTGCTTACTCATTTGTCTCAGTATTCTGAATGTTCTCAATGGCAGCTTTTATACTTTATAGTCTACATGATGGATTGGCATAGGTACCTTTTCAGTGTTTTGGAAATTTCCTTGTCAAAATTTTCTTTCCTAAGTGCATCAGTGCCTGAAATGTGAGATGCTTTGCCTGCTAGTCTTTTGCTGGGGTGATAATGCTAACAGGCAGTTTTTGCAAAAGCATTTTTCAATGGAAAATCACTTTAAGTGGACGTCTGAGGCAAAGGACCTGTATTGCTGGTATTAGTTAAAATGCAGTCCATACCTTAGTCAAATGAAGGAAAGTTCCTAATTAATTGACCTACCAGAATCATCTTCAAATTCAGTGATTAGTGATAGCAGTTGTTTATAGCATCTTTACTCAGTAGCTATTAATTTTTTTATTTTATTTTACTATATTTTTTCTTAAGGAACAGAATAAGGAAAGAGTTGGAAAAGCTTGGGTGTTTATTTGTGGATATTTATTTCTAACGTGGATATTATTTCTTCTTCATCCCTTATGTTGTATTATTAATGGTTGTATTCTTAATATAAAGGCATAGAGAATGCAAGTGCTTAATGGACCCTGAAAATATTTTTGTAGTCAGTCTCTTCTCTTCCTCCCACCTTAACCCCATGATATGAAAAAAGCCCTAAAAGACTCTAATAGATGTGGTTGTTTGCCAATGTCAGTTTGAGAAATTTGAGAATGCTACTGTGTTTGTGGAGGAGCCAAGGTTATAACACTGCCTGGATGAGTCCTTCTTACTTCATTTTAATATTTAATGCTAAATAGAGACAGCTTAAGATGAAGAAAAGATGATGCTGAACAAATAAAATTATTAAAGAGAATTCCCCCACAAAACCTCAAAGAATATTTAATGCCAGAAAAAAATCCAACAAATGACCAGTTGAAACTCTTACATGCAATATAGTGTCAGGTGTACTGTTTTACACTTAGACTAAGTGCAGCCTTGGAGTTGAGGAAATGACTTAGTGTCTTAGGTTTTTAGTATTTTTTGTAGGCACAAGAAGCTTCTTCCACTTAAGACTCCTCTCTCAGCATGGTGAATATTATACCATGCACTGAACAGCCTCAGTGGGTTGTGTGAAAGGCAAGTATAATGTTATTCCAAGGAAATGTGTATTATGCCCATTTATAAAGAGAGGAAGCAGAGTTAGAAAGCTGAAGTGATTTAAATAATTTTTTGCATTCAAATTGAGGGAAGTTGTATTACTGGCCTACCACAGAGTAGTTGCCAAACTTTCATGTAGTCCAGACTTTTTACAGCCATACACTGGTACAAAATGGGACAATTACTAGGGACAACATAGGCCCCCTCCAGAAGTTATCAGGAGAGCTGGCTACTCTGGATTTGGAGAAGGCTGAGGTTCTTAACAACTTCTTTCCCTCGGTTTTCACTGGCAAGTGCTCTGACCACACCACTCAAGTCTTGGAAGTCAGAAGCAGGGACTCTGGGAATGAAGACCCTAGGCCCACTGTAGGAGTGGATCAGGTTCGAGACCATCTTAAGAACCTGAACATGCACAAGTCCATGGGACCTGATGAAATTCATCCACAGGTCTGAAGGAGCTGGCAAATGAAGTTCCTAAGCCACTGCCCATCATATTTGAAAAATCATGGCAGTCAGGTGAAGTTCCCGATGACTGGAAAAAGGGAAATATA